>JARCZZ010005188.1:0-13447 GCA_030323915.1 Brotogeris chrysoptera
CTGTGCCAGCGCCTCAGCACCCTCACAGGGAACAGCTTCTGCCTCAGAGCTCATCTCAGTCTCCCCTCTGGCAGGGCAAAGCCATTCCCCTTGGCCTGTACCTACAGGCCCTTGTCCAAAGCCCCTCTCCGGCTTCTGGGTTCACAGCCTTCCCCTCGCTTCCCTCACAGGTTCACCACATCCTGCAGGAGATGGTAATCGGTGGCATGGTGTTGGAGACCAACATGAATGAGATCGTGGCACAGGTGGAGGCTCAGAGCAAGCTGGAGAAGGCAGAGGTGAGCAGCCACGCTGCAGGGCAGCCATGGGACACCCAGATGGTGTCCCCAGTGTCCCCTGTCCCTGCCTGCCCCTGTACTTGGGGACCAGGCTGGGGATGTCCCTCCCCAGCTTGCTCCTTCCTGTTGTGGAGTGTAGGAGGCAGCCTGGGCATGGAAATGGCTGCTCCCATCAAGGTTAACAGCCCTGTTTGTGCTGTTGTTGTGAAGCTGGGGCTGTGGGGTGAGGGCTGGGGATCACTGGTCCCTCTCTTGGCAGGGAGGGCTCTCGGCTGCTCCTTCCCGTGCGGTCTCGGCTGTGAAGAACATCAACCTCCCTGAGATCCCGCGTAACATCAACATCGGGGACATCAACATCAAAGTGCCCAACCTGTCGCAGTTCATGTGAGCTGCCCCGAGCGTGTGCCACGGGCTGGGGGGGAAGCGGGGCTCCTCCTGCCCCCCTGGGCCTGGTGTGCTGTGGGGCTGGCAGCGCAGGGAGCAGTGCTGGGCTCAGCAAGGACCCGGTGCTGCTGTCATGGGTACCTGGGCTCAGTTCTGCTCCCTGGTGTCCCATCACGAAGGGCGCCCGCCCTTCCCCTCCCTATCTGGGAATGTGCAGCCTTGGTCCCTGGTGTGGGGGGAAGAGCCGGGTCCTGCCCCTCCCAGCACTTCTTGGGGTTCCCGGCTGTGAAAACACACCCGTAGCTGATGGCTCCTGGCTTGTTGCCCTCTCCATTCCTGTGCCTGCCCTGGTCCCTGTGCCGGGGAAAGCAGTGTGGCTGGGGTTGTTCCTTGGAGCTCTGTGAACTCTGGAGCTGGAGACAGCCTGGGGGGTACCTGCAGGGCCCAAAGCTTGCAGGGTGAGGCCAGGCCAGGCTGGGGTCTCCTGGAGCACATCCCTCTCCTAATAAACATCATGTGAACCGTTGTTTGCTGTGGGTGCCTCTGGCCTGGCCTAGGGGGAACATGGAGGGGGGGGGGGGCAGGGGCTCTGTGCAGCTTGTGAGTGCTTGGGTGCTGTGTGGGGTGGGAAATGGGGCCTGGGACCCCCTGGGATGGGGCTTGTGTCCCCACATGGCTGGGGGTCCTGGGACTTAGGGTGCAGGGGTCCCTATGCGCCGGGAGCTGCTTGGTTGAGTGCCCCATGCCCTTGGCTCTGCCATGGCTCCATCTGGCCACCAGGCTCTGGGCTGGGTCTGGGGCCCCTTCCTCTGCTTCCTCCCCCCCGGCCAGTGAGACCTGAGCTCTGGTGCTGCCTCCACTTCCCCTGGCAGGGAAATGGTGACTCTGCCTGGAAGGAATTTTCCTGCTGTCTCCCTCCCTGCAGCTTAACCCTTCCCCAGCTGGCCATGAGCCACTGCCGGCTCCTGAGGTCAAGGAGCTGGACACCCTGCTGCTTCCTCTTCTTTGCCAGCCCTCCTCCTACTCCTCCTCCTCGAGTGGCTGCCGGAGCAGCGACGTGGAGGGAGCAGGTGAGTGGTGCTCCGGCTGTGTCCTGGGGTCTGGTTGGCACCGGGATGGTTGGATGGGACCTGGTTGGACTCTGGTTTGCCCATAGCAAGGAGCTTGGAGTGGCGCCCGTGTCCTGCTCTTGGTGCCGGGGTCGGTGTGGGGCAGGCGGTGGTTGCGCTGTGCCTATGTCCAGCCCCGCTGCAGGATGTGTCTGGCCACACGCGCTTCCTCTGTGGCCAGGGGATGTTCGTGTACTGCCAATAATGGCTCCGGCCCCGCTGCCCCTTCCCACATCCTGCCCCGCGTCTGCAGGAGGAGCAGGGGCTGTGCCGGGGCAGAGCGAGTCCCGTGCGGGTCCTGCCCTTGCCGGGGGAGCAGGCAGAGCCCACGGGGCGGTTGGTGCTTCACGCTGGACCCATCTCCCCACCCGGGGGCTGCAGCCCTGACCTCAGTGGGAGCCTCGGGGCTGGTGCAGTGGCTGTGGGGGACCCGGGACGGGAGCCCCAGTGATCTGGCAGAGCTGAAGGTGAGGCCTGGCTGTGGGCAGCAGCGTTCTTGCCCCGGGCAGGGCTGTGGGTGCCTGACACTGGCATGGACCCTGTGAGAGGCTGCAGAGGGGCCACCAGATCCCTCCTGCACCCCAGTGTGAGCTGGGGGACACTGACATGGAGGGCAGGGCTCCCGGGGGCTCTGTGCTCTCCTGGCTGAGCTGCCTGTGTCATCCAGAGATGGGGCTGGGTCCTGGGGCTGGCTCCTGGCTCCATCATCCCTCCCAAGGCTGCACTTTGGCACTCATGGGTGCTGGGTTCTGCTGCACTCAGGCGGGCTTTGCTTGCTGGAGAGTGTCCCCTGACACCAGCACCCCCTGGCAGCAGGGCAGAGGGGATGGAGCTGGCCCCGGCCCAGCAGGTAGCCCTGCAGTAGGCAAATGTTTGCTTTCAATCTGCCAAGCACCAGCTGAGCCCAATCCTGGCCCCGTGCCCAGGCAGTGCTGGGTCACTGCACCCCACAGACCCACCTGCACCCCACGGGGCCCGCAGGTTGCCCTCAAGGACTGGGACGTCTGTGATCCACTGCTGCCGGTAGGGCTGGGGCAGAGGGCGATGGGCTGTGGGGGCTGAACAGGGGTCACTCCCAAGCAGGGACCATTCCTGGTGTCTGGGTACTGTGGGTGCTGCGAGAAGGGGGCACAGCCAGGCTTGGTTGCTGCTGGGTGATGGCTTGTCCCTTCTCCTGCTATTCCCCTGGGATGAGCATTGCCAATGCTGGTGTGTGGATGTGGACCCCCAGCAGCACCATGGGGGGCTCTGGTGTGTAGGGGATGAGCTGGGGGTGTTTGTCCCAGTGGCGGGGCACTGCGGTCCAGGCTGCATGTGGCTGGAAGGGTGTTCTGGGGTAACACTTCCCAGATGGGGTTGGGGGACACCCTGCATGGCCTGGGGGGCTCAGGTTGCTCCCCCTGCCCCGGCAGAGCTGCCATGGGGAAATGTGTGCCCCCATCCTGCACCCCAGCACCACCAGGATGGGCTCCAGCCATGCTCTCACTGGGGCTCTGTGCCATAGTACCCCCGCATCACAGCGGGGCTGTGGCTTGTGGCATGCTGAGCGCAGCCCATGGCACGTGCAGGCTGCTGGTGGCAGCGGCACCCATGGCTGGTGGCAGCGGCACGTGTGTGCCTCGAGCTGGAGTTTGACCCCCGGCATGAGCTGGGCTCTGCGGCCCTGGACTTTGAGAGGGCTGCAGGCAGGGGGAGCGCCACGGGCACCCCCGGACCCCCCGCAGTGAGCTGAGCCCCGTCCCTCCCCTTGCAGGGCCAGGTGGGTCCCCCGGAGCCCTGGCCTGTGCCCCCTCTCACTCTGCCCATCCCTGATGGTGCAATCCCGAGGTGCCGGCTTTCTCCCCCACTGCAGAGGCACGGGCTGTTAGTGCTCCTGCGAGCCCAGGACGTGGAGAGCTCATCGCTGGGGCTGTCACCACCCTCAGCCTCTTGGTCATTTAATACTTCACTCATTAACTTGGACTAATAAACCCGGTGGGAGCGAGAGGCTAAAAGCCGTGCCAGGCGGGCAGCACCTCCCTCCACAGTCACTCTGCGGCCCTGCCATGGCGGCCGGCTTCTTCATCAGTAAGAGTGTGGCCATTGTGGCCGTGGTGCTGGGTTTGGGCGCCGCGGCCACCATCATCGCGCTCTCGGTGGTGTACGCCCAAGAGAAGAACAAGGCAACGGATATTGGCACCACCAACCCCGGCACCACCAACCCCGGCATCACCAACCCTGGTGCCAGCAACACCACTGCCACCGCTGCCACCGTTGCCCCAGCCACCACTGCTACCAAAGATGTCTGGGACAAGTGGAGACTGCCGACCACACTGATGCCGGAGTTCTATGAGGTGACCCTGCAGCCCTTCCTGACGCCCGATGCCAACAACATGTACATCTTCAAGGGCAACAGCAGCGTGGTCTTTGTCTGTATGGAAGCCACCGACCTCATCCTCATCCACAGCAAAAACCTGAACTACACACTGCAGGGCTCCTTCCACACCTCGCTGCAGGCAGTGGATGGCTCCAGCGTGCCCCCCATCACCAGGACCTGGCTGCAGCCCACCACGCAGTACCTGGTGGTGCAGCTGGGCAGCCCGCTGCAGCAGGGCCAACGCTACAGGCTTTTCAGCATCTTCACTGGGGAGCTGGCTGATGACCTGGCCGGGTTCTACCGCAGCGAATACGTGGATGAGTCAGGCAACAAGTAGGTGGAGGGCAGGGAATGGGACTGAGAGCGGGCGGGCACAGGGCAAGCAGAGGGAGCTGGGTGCTGACGGGGGTCTCTTGCAGCAGAGTGGTGGCCACCACACAGATGCAGGCGGCTGACGCCCGCAAAGCTTTCCCCTGCTTTGATGAGCCGGCCATGAAAGCCAACTTCACGGTGACACTGATCCACCCCTCTGACCACGAGGCCATCTCCAACATGCCCATCAGGAGTGAGTGGGGTGGGAGGAGCCCCAGTGGGGGGGTCTGGGAGCCCGGCAGGGCTGTGGGGTGAACTCCCTGTTGCTCCCTATAGGAACCCAGCAGCAGCAGATAGATGGGAATACCTGGAACATCACTGAGTTCGAGACCACCCCCAGGATGTCCACCTACCTCCTGGCCTTCATCGTCAGCCAGTTCACATACGTGCAGAACACCTCCAAGGATGTGCTGGTAGGATGGGGGGGCACAGGCCGACCCCCTGCCCACCCAGGGCTCTGAGCCTGAGCCCCACGCCCCACCCCTCCAGATCCGCATCTGGGGCCGCCCTGCGGCCATCAACGAGGGCCAGGGCGCGTATGCACGGCAGGTCACTGGCACCATCCTCGACTTCTTCGAGCGGCACTACAACACGGCGTACCCGCTGCCCAAGTCCGGTGCGTGCCATGGCACTGGGGGCTGGTGGCACCGGGGTTGGTGGCACCGGGGTTGGTGACACTGGGGTTGGTGGTACCAGCATTGGAGGTACCCAAGTTGGTGGCACTGATGCACCAACAGGACCCCTCTGCCCCCAGACCAGGTCGGCCTCCCTGACTTCAATGCGGGTGCGATGGAGAACTGGGGGCTGGTGACATACCGGGAGAACTCACTGCTCTTTGACAATGCCTACTCCTCTATTGGCAACAAGGAGCGGGTGGTGACCGTCATTGCCCATGAGCTGGCGCACCAGGTACTCACCATGCCCCCGCTGGCCCCGCTCTGTCCCTACACTGTCCCCACGGTGTGACGGATGCTGTGCCCCCCCCACACAGTGGTTCGGGAACCTGGTGACGCTGCGGTGGTGGAACGACCTGTGGCTGAATGAGGGCTTCGCCTCCTACGTGGAGTATCTGGGTGCTGACTCAGCAGAACCCTTCTGGAACATCGTGAGTGGCAGGGCATCGGGCAGGAGGGTGCAGGCAGGGTGCTGGCAGGGTGTGGGCAGGGCTAAGGCGGGTGCTGTCACTCACCCCGACAGAAAGACCTGATGGTGCTGAACGAGGTGTACACGGTGATGGCGACAGATTCCCTGACCACGTCCCACCCGCTCTCCTTCAGTGAGGACGAGATCAACACTCCGGCTGAGATCAGCGAGGTCTTCGACTCCATCGCCTACAGCAAGGTGGGCGCAGAGGGGTCCCCAGGGCGGGGGACTGCGGGTGTCCTGTGCACTGGGTCTCTGAGCTGCCATGCCCGCAGGGAGCATCGGTGCTGCGGATGCTCTCAGACTTCCTCACAGAGGACGTGTTCAAGGAGGGGCTGCAGGTGAGGCTCTGCTGGAGCTGGGCAGGGGTCCTACGGCAGGGGCCCCACGGCAGGGGTCCCATGGCAGGGGTCCCATGGCAGGGGCTTGCCTGGGTGCTCTGCAGGTGTCCCTTGCCTCGGGCCTGCTTCTGCCCATGCTGGTTCTCTCCTGCAGTCCTACCTCCACACCTTCGCCTACGGGAACACTGTCTACAAGGACCTCTGGGTCCATCTGGAACAGGTAGGAGGGGGCTGGCTGCTCCCGGCTGCTCCCTGCAGTCCAGCCCCATCCCTGCTGCTGCCAAGGCTTGGGGGGTCCTGGCCACGGGGTACAGCACCCAACCAGCACCCTGTCACTGGTGACCCATGGCACTGCCCTGCCGCAGGCTGTTCAGAAGAGCGGCCTCCAGCTGCCTAGCACCATCAGCGACATCATGGACCGCTGGACACTGCAGATGGGCTTTCCCTTGGTCACCGTCAACACCCTGAATGGCTCTGTCAGCCAGAACCACTTCCTGCTGGACCGCAACTCCGTGGTGGAGAGACCCTCTGTCTTCAAGTGAGCTGGCTGGGGGCAGTGGCCAGGGTGCTGGGGAGGCCGCGGGCGAGGGACAGTCCCACTGCCTGCCTGTCCCATCACAGCTACACCTGGATCGTGCCCATCACCTGGATGACGCCGCAGACCACTGGGGACAGGCAGTGGCTGACCAGCATCTCAGGTACAGTGTGTGCTGCCCGGCAGGCAGCGGGGGTCCTGCTGTAGGTCAGGGCCCCAGGGGGGGAGGGTACCAGCAGGGGGGGTCCTGAACCTTCTCTTCACCTCCCAGAAACCAAACCTGAGTTCAAGGTGAGCAGCCCCACCTGGCTCCTGCTGAACCTCAACGTCAGTGGGTACTTCCGCGTCAACTACAACCAGGAGAACTGGGACCAGCTCCTCAACCAGCTTTCCACCAACCATGAGGTACATGGGGCTGGCCGGGGCCAGGGAGTGGCCCCCACCCCATGTGCTCCACTCAGCGCTGATGCTGACTTTGCCCTTTCTCCCAGGCCATCCCTGTGATCAACCGTGCCCAGATCATCGATGATGCCTTCAATCTGGCCAGGTGAGCCGTGCCGGCTGCCACCGTGCCGGCAGCGCCAGGGGGACACCCGGTGGGTGCTGATGCTGCCCTCTCCCCGCGCAGGGCGCACTATGTTGATGTGACCTTGGCCTTGAACACCACCCGGTTCCTGCACCATGAGACCCAGTACATGCCCTGGCAGGCAGCGCTCAACAACCTCGCCTACTTCAAGCTGATGTTTGACCGCAGCGAGGTCTTTGGGGTGATGACGGTGAGCAGGGCCCTGTGCTGGGCCTGGGTCTATCCTAGAACAGAGGGTCTGGTGCTGACCGTCCTCCTGTCCCCCCAGAAATACATACAGCAGCAGGTGACACCCCTCTTCAACCACTACAAGACAATTACCAGTAACTGGACCACCATCCCCAGTGGCCTGATGGACCAGTGAGTGCCACAGCCCAGAGGCGGGGCTGCACCCCAGGGTCTCCCCGACCACACGGGGATTGTCACTAGGGCAGGGCATGGTCATGGTTGTTCCCTGGCTGCCATGTGCTGGTCCCCAGCCCTGCATGGTCCCTCTTTCCCCAGGTACAGCGAGATCAATGCCATCAGCACAGCCTGCTCCTACGGCATTGCCGAGTGCCAGGACCTGGCCCGTGACTACTTCCAACAGTGGCAGCAGAATGTCTCCAGGAACCCGTGAGCACCCCGTGCCTGGCGCTGCAGCCATGTTGGGTACGGGGCTCCTGGCTGATGGCTCCTCTGTCCCGCAGGATCCCCCCGAACCTTCGCTCCTCCATCTACTGCAGCATCGTGGCCATGGGCGGGGAGGAGGCCTGGGACTTCATCTGGGACAGGTTCAAAGAGGCGCCAGTGGTGTCTGAGGCTGACAAGCTCCGCACGGCTCTCACCTGCAGCCCCCTTCCTTGGATCCTCAACCGGTGGGTGCCGGATCCTGGCGGGTGCCATGGCTCTGCCCCTGCAGCCCCTCACCAGCGCTGT
This sequence comes from Brotogeris chrysoptera, assembly GCA_030323915.1. Taxonomy (NCBI): domain Eukaryota; kingdom Metazoa; phylum Chordata; class Aves; order Psittaciformes; family Psittacidae; genus Brotogeris; species Brotogeris chrysoptera. Next base: position 8,023 of record JARCZZ010005188.1, read on the forward strand.
GTCCCCCCCAGGTACCTGCAGTACACCCTCGACTCCAGCAAGATCCGGAAGCAGGATGCCACCTCCACCATCAACAGCATCGCCAGCAACGTGGTGGGGCAGCCCCTGGCCTGGGACTTCATCCGTGGCAACTGGAGAAAGATCTTCACCCAGTGAGCATGCTGGAGGGGGGGGGGGGCAGGACAGGCAGCACCCCTTCTGCCTGGGACCCGTGGGGGTGGCAGCAGCCCCTGCCCCCAGTCCTGCTCTGCCCAGAGCCCCCGACTCAGCGCTGCTCTGCTCTCCAGGTACGGAGGTGGCTCCTTCTCCTTCTCCCGGCTGATTTCATCGGTGACCCAGCGGTTTTCCACAGAGTTTGAGCTGCAGCAGGTGAGGTTGGACACTGGCAGGGTCCATAGGACCAGGAACAAGGGACAACAGCCCGGCTCTGCACTGCTGGCACCATCCAACCCGCCCTTGGCACGGGGCTCCTGCCCCTGCCCCCTGGGTCCCCAGGCTCTGGCCAGCTTCTGTCCCTGTCCAGAGGGCAGTGGGGGCAGCCGGGTGCCCCATGCCTGCTCCAACTTCTCTTCCCCTGGCAGCTGGAGCAGTTCAAGGCAGACAACCAGGACATCGGCTTCGGGTCAGGGACGCGGGCGCTGGAGCAGGCGCTGGAGAGGACCCGCACCAACATCAACTGGGTCAGTGAGAACCAGCAGAAGGTGCTGGCCTGGTTCCAGGATGAGACCGGCTCCACCTCACCAGCTAACCAAATAAGCAGCTAACCAGCTAATGTGCTCACCTCCCAGAGCCCGCTGCCCTGCAGCCTCGCCCCCTCCCCATCTCTCTTCACTCTATCCACTCAATCCCCCATCCTGAAACACTCCATCCTGGGGACACCCCAGGATTGCTGCTCCTGAGGGGCCGTGCCTGATGCCTGTATGATGGTCAGCAGAGGGGGTAATGGGGGGCTTGGGGCCTGGGGGGTCCCTGCAGCCATCACTGCCCAGTGAGGCACTGGGTTCTGCGGGCTCAGGCAGCGCCTGGTGTGTAAATAAAAGGCTCACACCATCACCCTGCCCTAGGTGCTGCGGGGGGGGCAGGAAGCGCCTGGAACTGTGGGGTAGGCGCCGTTAGGAGCCTGGTGCTAAGTGGCTCTGGGGGCTTTGGTGACGCCAGGTCCTGGCCCCTCCGTCTGACGGTTGCATGTGAGCTCTCTCACTGGGCCCCTGCCCTGCTCGGGTGCTGCTGTGAGCACCCCCTGCACGGTGTGACCCCCGGCAGCTGCTGCGGGATAAGGCAGGAGGCACCGGCATGGGCATGGTGTGCAAGAGGGTGCTGCAGCCGGACACTGTGGGATACCCTGGTCCCCAAGGGATGGAGCTGGATGGTCTCAGCAGCCCCAGCCCCAAACCCTTGCAAGGAAGGGGCAGGAGCTGCCCTTCCCGCTACTGGGGGGGCTGGAGGAGCCCCCGGGTGCTGGATCCCTCCATCACCCTTAGGGACAGCTCTGGGCTGTGGGTGCCCGCGCTCGGAGGCAGTGCCTGGCTCTGTGTGTGCATGGGGGGAACCAGCCTGTGGGGTGCCTCTGGTCTGGAGGCACTGGAGCAGGGGCGCAGCGATTGGGGTCCCACAGTAAGGTCCTGAGTTGCAGCAGCACACAGCAGCTTTATTGAGGAGCCTGGCCCCGGTGTCCATCTGACGCAGCCACATCCCTGTCCCCTGTGCAGCCCCTGTGGCCGGGGATGCAGGATCAGCTCCAGCCCCCCCAGTGCCGTGCTGGGGTGCAGCCGGGCAGGACCGGGGCTGTGTTGGGCGCTGCAGCGAGGATTCTGTCCAGGGCCGGTGGGATGCAGAGCTGTGCGGGAAGAGCTGTGTGAGGTGAGAGGTTGCAGGAAGGCACCGTGCCCCTGCCCAGCACCCCAAGTCTCTGCTCAGCACCCTGTGTCCCTCACCTCTGGCCCCACATCCTGTGCCCCATGCCGCACACTCCACACTGTCTGGCTCAGCACACATCATACTGTGCCTCAAGCCCAGGCAGACACCCTGGCCATGCCATGGGGGGGGATTTGTGGGTGAAGCCCATCCTGCACCCCATGAGGAGTTTCCACGCCCCTGCCCAGCCATCCTTGGTCTCTCTCCCAGCCCCGGGGGTGCGGGAGGAGGGAATGGGGATGGGGCTGTGAGTACCTGGAGGTGCGCAGGCAACTGGGAGCCAGGCTCGGGGGTCGCAGGGGGGCCTGTGTCCATCAGTCCTACCGTGAGAGGCTGAGGCGGGGCTGCAGGCTCCAAGTAACAGGAGGAAGCTGTCCCGGTGCCTGTGGCCGCGGTGCGTCTCTGGGGGGGCTGCAGGGGGGTCACTGCTCCGAGGCTGCACAGCGGGGATGACCAGGACCCTGAGGTGGAGCCGGGGCTCCCGTGCAGCTCCGGGGAGGTCCCCACCGAAGGGATGTAGGGGGGCGACCCCCACGCTCCCGGCCCCACGTCTGGAACCCCAAGCACCTCCGGGGGGGGCCCTGCTGCAGCGCCACGGGGAGGTGATGACCCCCAGGCCCCCGGCCCCACGCCGGTAGCCCCGAGAAGCTCCGGGGAGGTCCCGGCCATGGGAGGTGACCCCCAGCCCGCAGCGCCGCGGAGCGAAGCATCGCGCGGGGCCGGCGCGGGCGGCAGCGGGCGGGGGTCCGGGCTCCGGCAGCACCCCAGGCCCTGGGGACAGAGCGGGCAGTGCCGGGGCGCTGCCCCCCGCCGCCGGGCCAGAGCCTCCTCGCTGAGCCCCAGCAGCGCCGAGAGGTGCGCGATGTAGCGGGCGGCCAAGCGCAGGGTCTCGATCTTGGTGAGGCTCTGCCCGGCGGGCGCCAGCGCGGGCGGCAGGTAGTGCCGCAACCGCAGCAGGGCCTGCGCCAGCCGCCGCATCCGCAGCTTCTCCCGCTCGCTGGCGCTCTGCCGCGGACCCCCCGCTCCCCGCGCCCTCTTCCTGCCGCTGGGGCCGCGGGGGGCAGCGGGGCCGCTCCGGGGTGCCCGGGCAGCGGCGGGCGATGAGAGGCCGCAGGAGCCGGGCGAGGCTGCGGGCGAGCTGCTGCTGTAGCCCTCGGGGTCCGGGGGACCGCGGCAGCCCCAGTGCTGCAGCAGGGATGTTGGGGGCAGCGGGAGGCCGGGGGCTGCCATGGCTGCGGCTGTGTGGCCGTGTGCAGGCGTCTCCCGGCCGGCCTGGCTTTATGCGGGTCCGAGGTGTGAAGTGGCACCTTCGTGGCCGTCACCAGCAGCACTTCAAAGGCCGGAGGGAGGGGGGGGCGAGGGCTCTGAACACGGGGGTGACAAATCTCACCCCAGAGCTGTGGGGCTGCTCTGGCTGCCTACCCCCTCCCTGCCAACCATCACCCTGCCTCTTGTTCTGAGGATGGGGTTGGGCCCTGGACAGTGGGGTGAGCAGCGGGGCTGCAGAGGGGTGTCCTATGGGGTCTGCCCTGGGGTGCAAGCTGCAGAAGTGCCAGCTCCGGGGTCCACGTCCACCACCACACAGCGTGGCTCCGGGGGACACCGCCCCCGGGCACTGCTCCTCCAGGTCACCACTAGCGGCACTTCGTAGTCACCCCTCGGAGGGCGGCTGCAGCCCGGTGCCGGTAGCGCTGAGACGGGCGGCCCCAGGCGCTGTGACCCCAAGGGGGGATGTGTGTGAGGGGCCACCCCGCCGCGTTCCCAGGCCCCGCAGGTGTCGGTGCCGGCGGGTGCGAACGTTTCCAGGGAAACCGGCCCCGCGCAGGAAGGAAAATCCATCAGGGAAGCGGGAGGGGGCGGCACCGGAGCGTGGAGCTCAGCACGGGAACCCCAAGCATGGGAACCCCGCAGCACAGCCCGGGGTAGGGCGGGGGGCTCGGGACCCCCCGGAACCGGAGGTGCAGCGCCCCTGTATAATATCAGGCATCAGCCACAGAGCTGGGAATGGGGAATGGAGCCAACAATGGGGCAAGGAGCAGGATATGGGGCACAGATCTGTGTACGGGCATACAGCCAGCAGTGGGGTGACAGGGCAGCCCCTCCCCAGGGAACTGCCGGGGACACAGCGGGTGATCAGCGTCTCTTTGCTCACGGGCTCGTTTTTCCGAGCGGTCACATGAAGCTTGTTCAGTTCCCCCTGGCAATGCCGTGACATGGAGGTGACAAGAGAAGTCCTGCTTATGGTTCACTGCTGCCTGAGCACTCCTGCCACGCTGAAACCGGGCACACGGCTAAGCCCCGGGCAGCCCCGGCCCCCGGCATCGCTGCGCGGGTGTCCAGGGCTTCAGGGGTCCAGTGGTGCAGGGGCAGTGGGGACTGGACACTGACCTGCTGTGGTCCCCTCCTGCCAGCACGTGTGCTGTGGCACCCTGCCGGTGCTGCTGGAGGACAGGCTATGCCCCATCCAAGGCCCAAGGGTGCTGATGCCCACCCGGACCCCCAGCACGTCTCTGGGTGCACACATCTGATGCTGTCCCAGAGCCGGTCTCCATCCCTGGGGGCTGCAGTGGGGGTCCAGGGCGCTCTGCGGAGTGCTCAGCACGCAACAGCACAGCCCAGGGCACGGCCCCTTCCCCTGTGCCCCTCGGCGCTGCCCCAGCCCTTCTCCCCCCGCCCATTCCCAGGCCCCCTCCTGGGTCTCATTAGCTGATGAGCTCCCGGGTAATGAGTTCTGCGGCCCCGCTGCGGCTGCTTCCCACCTCCTTCTGTTTAGACAAGTGCTGGAGCACGGCTGGGCCGTGACAGCGTTGATGTGGGGTCAGAGCCCCGAGAGGGACAGCCCGCAGCCCCCCACCCTTCGGGGGAGATGGGTCCCCCCACATCCCTCTGGCATGTTTAGGACCGTAGGGTGGCGGTGAGGGCACAGGGATGGAGCTTGGCCTCAGGGCTCCTCATGATGCTGCTGGCCAAAGTCCTCCTGTGCCCCAGGAGCAGCCAGTCCCCCACTAAGGAGTCCCACCAGAGACCCTCCCCAGAACACCTTAACGTCCTCCTTGGACTCGCTGTCCGTGCTCCAGCACCTCTATCTGCATGGCTCCCAGCCCTGGCTGTGCACTTCTGTACCCCCTGCTGGGATAGGGACCGCTGACAAGACTGGTGCCCAGCCCAGGGGTGAGGGATGTAAAAGCATGCCAGGAAATGAGCCTCCCAAAAAGCTCAAAATCCCTTTAATCCCCCATTGGGGCTGCCCACTGGGGACCCAGTCCCCAGCCTGCAGTTCACACAGTGGGTCAGGAAGACCAAATCAGTGCAGCCAGCGCAGGGACATCTCCTGGGAAAGGAACATGTCCAGAGGAGGCCATGGAGATGCTGCAAGGGCTGGAGCAGCTCTGCTCTGTAGCCAGGCTGAGAGAGCCAGGGGTGTTCAACTGGAAAGGAGAAAGTTCTTAAGGGGAGACCTGAGAGCAGCTCCAGTGCTTAAAGAAACCTGGAGATTGAGTTTGGACAAGGG
>JARCZZ010005191.1:0-40377 GCA_030323915.1 Brotogeris chrysoptera
GCCCTGGGCAGCAGTTCCAATGCCTGAGCACCCTTTGGGGAAGGAATTGTTCCTCATCTCCATCTAAACCTCCCCTGCTTGAAGCTGTTTCCTCTTGTCCCATCCTTTGTTCTTTGGGAGCAGAGCCCAGCCCCCTCCTGGCTTCATCCTCCTGTCTGATAGTTGTAGGGAGCTACAAGGTCGCCCCTGAGCCTTCTCTTCACTGTTTCAGAACTGCTCTCAAACCCAGAATATTTTGTATGGAGAGGAATCTTCAATATGTGGTGCTGCAATTAATTCTTTCAGAATCTAGGTTGGGAATTAATAATTTCTCCTACTTTCAGCAGCTTTTCCAAGCGATCCAAATTTGTAATTATTACATAGCTTTAGCTGGGAAATAATGAATGGAAGGACAATTAAAGACAAGCTTCTTCCGCAAGGGTCCCACAGCAGGATGTTGTCACCGTCCCCTCCCATTGGTACCCCCTGGCTCCAATGCTCCAGCGCCAAGTAAGTCCCTTGGCCAAACTGTGCTGGTGCCAGCTGAGCAGAGCTGACAGTCAGCACCCATAGGCCACAGCAAAGGCAAGCTTGTGTGCATCGCCCGCTTTATGTCCAACCAGCAACTGCTCACTACTGCTGGCAGCGAGGCAACTACTGCTGCCCTGGTGCAGTGCAGCCTGCAAGGTAAATGTGACAATGGAAGCGGGACACCCCCATGAAAGAGTGCATGCCCTCCAGCTTGTACCTTCAGGTTCCTCAAGCACTCACTTCTCAGGCATAAACTTGAGCTCCCAACAAGAAACCCCCAAATCACTTCATATGCTGAAGCAAGAAGCAGAAAGCCCGTCACATCTACACCTAACATGCCTGGAAGCTCAAGCACAGCTGAAGGTTTATCATGGGACAGTCCTGGGTTTGTGAAGGGAGCTGCTCAACTGCCCTCCCCTGTACAGTTGCCTCCTCCCCTCCCCACCTGCATCCCTCTTCTGCCCAAAGGCTCACTTGCTTGTCCAGGCCACCTCCAGTTTTCCCCTCTGTTCCTCTCCTTGCTCCCTTGCCTCTTGCCCACGGAGGGGCCGTAGAGCTGGTGGCCTCTCTCTGCAGCAAGCCCTGTCCCTGTGCCCCACCGCTCAACCCTTCTGCTCGATGCCTCATTCAGTGCCTCTGTACCCTTTCTCTTAATCATTTCCACATCCCGCAACATTTGGTTTCTCAAGCTACTAACCTCAAACTGATAAGGCTGAAATCCTTACAAATCCCCTTTCTGTCAATAGCACCACAATCTTCCCTATCCTCAGGCTCACTTTCCTTCATAGGAGGCTCCTTGTTTCTAGTGCAATGATCCCAACAAAAGCATCTCTTTTAATTCCTCTCGAGCACTGCATTTTCCCTGTGCTTTCTCCATCTGTTCCCCACACCCACCACTCCCCCACCCCATAAACTTGCATATCAAAGAAACAGTCTCTACTTCAGGCACTGAGAAAACAGCTTTGAGTGAAGCACAGGCACGGCTGTTGAGCCCCACTGCGAAAGCGCATCCCTCCAAACCCGGTGTGTGTGCTCGTGCCAGCCATGCAGCTGATGTGCCACTGCCTCTGGATCTATCCCTTCCCAGTGCTGAAATGATGGTCTGGAGGCAGCAGCTGATTACTTGCTAATGGCATCAAAAGCTGGAGCTGTGAAATAGAGGTGTCTGCACCAAGAGGGTAAAAAAAACTATCACTGGAGGATAGGGCAGTCTAACACCAATAGATATTATAGCAGTCCTTTGTTTCCAGTAAACGCTTTAACGCTTTCCTTCACATCCTTTTACATAACCAGGACAACAGATTCACCTAAATGAGAATCAAGTTGTCTTACTCTCAGCAATGTCCTTCACCCACTGTTAACAGTGTCATTGACTTTCACTGCTCAGTTGAGACGTCACTACAAATTAAGCCCTGCACATCTAACATAAAGATCTTCCAAAGTCTCTGTTGAAAGCTCTACAGAGCTCTATGGCAAGATAACCCAAAGTGTCACCCCCATCCTCATGCACATGAAGTCCTTCATGAACCAGAAGGCTTCAGTTTATGTCCTTTGTGGAGCTCCCTAACCCACTGTGCTGCAATGTTTTGCTCTCCTATGGTTCGAGGATTAACCCCTTTGACTTTAGCAGGGCTGTACTGGGCCACTATCGATTTAGCTGTTGCCAGTCCTGTGCACAGTGTGTGTCCTGAGCAAGCACGAGTGCCCATGCACAGGAGGACCAGAGGTCTCAATTGGGACTAAGTCCCTCAAAATCAACAGAAGCGAACCTGCGAGGTAAACCAGCAGTAAAGAGAGGATGGTCAGAACACCAAGGAGTTGCTTCTTCCTCAATTCCTTCATCAACAATGATTCCTAGGACAGGCAGAGCAAAGACACCTCATGGAAAACCAGCTTGAAGAAGTGAGAGTCCATATGAACATGAAATACAGGCATACATATTCACAGGAAAGGAAATGAGAACGCTTCACACTGCAGATAAAACCATTATCTGTGTGACAGAACATCGAGGGCTAACAGCAACCACCAAAACACTAACTAGCACTGGCTGAAAACCATCGTATTCCTGTCTCCTGGCAGGGGAACAGAACAGAATTTCAAAACGCTTACTTCAATTCAATTTAGGGACAGAAAGTTATACATTCTGATGGTTCTGCAAAACAATACACTCAGAGTGATTTACTTCAATCAAACCCATAACAAAGTCAAAAGGAAGAATGTTGACTTGATTAAACCAGTTCAGCTGCGTTGCTTGTAAATGTTGATGAAACCAGCATGTTCCCACAGAAGATCTAGACATTGTAAATGTGCAACTTCTTTAAATTAAGAGAAGTATTTTATTGGGAGATTCTTTTCCCAGATGGTTTCATGTCAGTGCTGAACCAAACAGCTTATTTTAGGTAAGCAGAGGTGACAGAAGGCACTTTCCTTCAAAGACTTCACACAAACACCATCTTTCTGTGTGAAGGTTGCTTGAGAGACACCAGAATGTGTGCACGTGTGGAAGAGATGCTGCAGGATCAAGAGCATTCTTTCAAATGTTCACTGCATAAAGCGAGGCAGCCATTTATAAGCGAAAAGCCATAGAGAATAATTCAGCCTGTTGCATGGGACACCAGCTGCATGAGCACCCACTGACCTCCAGCTCTGCAGATGTACCTGCCACTTAACCGGCTGCAGACCCCTGCAGCAGGTTTAGACAGAACGGCTATTCTCCCACTTGTCAATTCCTCACTAAACTGCCCTTTTTAAGGATGCTAAAACAGAAATGCTGGTTTGATACACATCATCCCCTGTTGAACAATGTGCAGGGCCAGATGCCAGCCTGATGTGAGGGCAGAAGGTGGCAGACACATGCAGTCCCTCCAGTGCCATGTCCTGGGAGCATGCTCCCTGTTGGGTGCAACCATGGGGTTTGCCACTTTGGCTGTCCATTAATCCACACGCAGGTTCACGCATACAGAGAACAAGCCTGGCTTGCTCTGAGCTGCGGGAAAGCAAATGCACTCGCGGCAGTCACCGCCTGCGCACAAAGTAGGTTCATCAGCCCCCAGCGATGCTGTGAACGGTTCTCCTGGGCTCCAGGCTCAGGCTGCCCATGGCCAGGCACCGAACACAGCCCCGCTCTGTGGTATCTCATCTCTTCTCCATCCCGTTGGCGAGGCCACTGCAAAAAGCCCAGCAGCGGTCTGAAGCAGAAGCGCGCACCCACACTGAGCACCCAGGCGAATGTGTTCCACCAGCCCCTGCATTTGAGCACCTCTCTGCAGCCAGCAGTCTGTCTGCTGAGCTGCCAGCAGCTCCTGAATGGCTGCGGTCATAGTTTAGACTGAGGGAGGGGACGGAAGGAAATATCCATTTAAAAACAATCCCTTTTAAACGCAAGAGAAAAATGGAAACTTGCGAGAGAACTTTCGTGTATGAGAAGCAGAAAAAGCCCTGCGCCGGGTCACTCCTGCACCAGGCAGTGGATTAGCTCTTCCTTTCACACCCTCCCAATCCGGAACCTGGCGCTCTCATGGAGCGCTGGATGGCCGCGCCGGCGGAGGTACCGGCAGTGCTGCTCGCTGCACGGAGCGATGAGCAGCGCAGAAGGGTTTCCTCCACTGCTCTTACACAACACGCAGCGCACAGAGCCCAGCATGCCTGCCTGCTGACGAACGGAACCTGGACGAGCTGGAGCCAGCCTTTGCAGCCTGGGCACCAGGGGTGCAGAGAAAAAGGAGAGGGGTAGGATAAACTCCAGCATAAAGACAATCTCAGTGAGCTGCTTTTGCTTATCAAACGGAAAGCACAAGATGCTTAGTCACTCCAGCGTTGTCAAGGCTCCAGCTCTTGGCAAAAATCAGCCTGTTTTCAGGAGTCATAGCTTTTGCAGGTGGTTTTCCTCAGCTTTACTTTCAATAAACCATCAGTTACGGTTAACTCCCTTTTCATGGAAAAGCTTAAAAAAAAAAATGGACATTTGAAGTCCGGAGGATCACTCAGGGAACTCAGAAGTGGGACAAACACAGAGCAAGTAGCACGGGATCAAAACTCATGCAACTTCCCAAAAGCAGCTCTGATAAGACCTCCCTTCCCAGAAGCAGCACACCAGGAAGAGATGCTCCAAACATTCTCCAGGACATTCCCAACACTCCAAATAGGAATCCGACATGGTGCAGTAATGGAAAAGCATCACCCAAGGTATTTCAGTGTGGCAGCTGCAGAGAAGCTAAAGAGACATGGGGGAACAGAGGTGAACAGAAACACTGTCATGCTGACCACATGGGGCTGGTCACAGAATCACAGAACAGTTGGAGTTGGATGGGACCTTCAAAGCTCATGCAGTCCAACCCCCTGCAATGAGCAGGGACATCTTCCACTAGAGTAAGTTGCCCAGAACCACATCCAACCTGATCATGAATGTCTCCAGGGATGGTGCATTCACCATCTCTTTGGGCAACCTGTGCCGGTGGTTTAGACCCTCATTGTAATCAATTTTTTCCTCACATCCAGCCTGAATCTCCTCTCTTTTAGTTTAAAACCATTACCTCTCATCCTCTTGCAACAGGCCCTGTTACAGAATCTTTCTCCATCTTTACTATAGGCTCCTTTTAAGTTTAAAGGACACAGTAAGGTCCCCCCAGAGTCTTCTCCAGCTGAACCACCCCATCTCCCTCAGCTATTCCTGACAGGAGAGGTGCTCCATCTCGCTGATCATTTTTGGGGCATCCTCCGGACCCTCTCCAACAGGTCCACATCCTTCCTGTACTGAAGGACTCCAGAGCTGGAGTCTCACCAGCAAAGATGGAGAATCCCCTCCCTTGACCTGCTGGCCAAACTCTGGATGCAGCCCAAGATACGATTGGCCACTGGGCTGCAAGCACACACTGCTGGGTCGTGGTCCCTCTCCCAGCTCTGACCCCCTCGTAACGGAGAGCTCAGCAGAGGGGCTGTGTGTGGACAGGGGGGCTGCAGCAGCTGAAACACACCAAGCACAGAGCCTCCAACAAACCAACAGAGATCAACGCAAGTGCAGCTTCCATGCACAGGAGAATCGGCACGGCCTTGCAGCTAAGCCAGGGTCACACAGCTCTGCTTCCTAGTGAAAGCAGATGTACTCGTTACCGATACATGCGGGTTTTCACACCACCAGGTTTCGGGTGACTACATACGCACCTCAAAAACACAACTAAATAATCCAGCTATTTCCGCGACAGCCAAAAGGATCTGGGCAAAGATTAAAGCACAGTGACAGCCACTCAGAAACGCTTCCCAAGGCACAGCCAACAAAAACTTGTCAGAGCTCCCAAGTTGTGAACCGACTGGCACAGAGCGCGCCTCTGTCAGCAGGCAGTGTGCTCCTCAGCACCTCGAGCAGTCACGCATTGCTGCACACAGCCTCAGGAGATGGGGCAGCACAGCCCCAGTGACGGCCCCGCTCAGGGGACCGCTGTCAGTGGGAACACTGGTAGCTGCGGTGATGGGTAAAGGGAAGGATTGTTTCCCATTTACTCAAAGAGCTGCACTCCTCACTTCCCGCTCAGGGACATATCTGTTTCCACAGTGCTCCCCAGCATGTAGATACTTCTTGATGAGAAACCATAAGTCAAGCAGAGCATAAACCCCATACAGACTCATAACTAGCTCCTCAAAAAGCATCCCTTCAAGGGCCTGGATTACATTTCTCTCTCTTCACCTTTCTTTCCCTATCTTCCGCCAGGACACTCCAATCCTCTGCCCCATCCAATATGTAACAGAGCTCATGTTTCTGCAGGGCTGCCGCTGACTCGCCAAGGAGAAAAGCACCTGCAACCTCAAGGACAGTGCCATGCAAAAGCTGAGCATCCCATTTCTACTCTCTGCAATTCCCTCTCCTCACTTACTCTTTCCTCAATGACATGACTATGATGCCTCTTGGAACTTCCTGTAAGCAACAGATTTAAGCTTTGGGTCTGTTTTCTTAATCTGGTCTTCCATTATACACGAGTCCTGCCAGCACTCTGAGCCCCACTGCCCTAAGCAGTGGCCAATACAGGTGATCTCCTTTTGCTGGGAGAAACACATTGGATCACCTGGGCACTACAGAGAAGCACATCTGGGCACTACCTGCCTATTTCAGGAGGCCCTTTTGGAACAGCCGAAAATGGAAATTCCCACCCCACCTGAAATACAAATCAGGCAAATTAAAGGCCACTATTTGCTGACAGCTTTGCAAATGGCCTTTCCTGCCCTGTGCACTGCCACGTGCGGACTGGACATAGTGAACAACTGTTTGCATTGAGAGAAAGCCGAAGGGACTGCAGCAGCTTTCCCCAGCCTACCTGTGAGGCAAAACTACTCACAGAGGAGCGGCGGCTCCTCCGTCGCCTCAGCTTCAACTCAGAGCTGAAGGCTGAGACTGGAGACTCTCCAGAGCAACTTGAGGGGTTTGCTTCATTCTTCCAATTAATTCCAAATGAGAGTCAAAACAAAACAGGCAGTTTGTGTAAACATGTCCTTGCCTTGTTATTGTCACGATTAATAGTGAAATTCTGTTCTATCTGTTCTACTGATGAGGTGAAAACACCACATATTATACAGCGAGCGCTTCATAGTCTCTTACCAATTTGGTTCACGGTTTCTCCAGGGCTTTCATGCAGCACTCGATCAACGCATCTCTTGTGATCCACAACACAGAGTTGCTGTCTGCAATTAGGATTTCCCTAGGAGTAGACTATGAATCTTGACATCTTCCGCTCAAAAGGCAGAACAACTTTTCACAATATAGCAAAATCCCCAGACGGACCCAAGATCAAACCCTTTTCTTTGTGACTCAACAGGATCCATATCTGTCCCTCAAGAGAGCAAACGTGCTCCAAGCGACCAACTGTAGCAACAAACCGGCTCCTTTCGTTAGCCCTGCTCTGCTCCACAGCTGAGAAAATACATGTAGGGCTGTCACAGCTGCAGAACACACTTAGCTGAGCCCTGCGTGAGCGCGGTGAACTGCATACCCACCGTCCTACATGTGAAGAGGTGTAGCACAAGCAACACTGACACACAGCACACCCGGCCATCACCGCCTCTGCTCCATGCACAGAGGGCATTCTCTGCCCTGCTCTTCTGGATGAAGGCTGGGGGCACAGGGATGCCACTGGAGAAGGAAGACTCCTTAGCTTCTTGTAAACTGCTAGCTCAAAGGTAACCATCACAAGCACACCGTGGCTTGTCATCCTTTTCAGGTTTTGGAGGGATCATTGCTGTCATCTTCACCTCCACCTTACACTTGGAGGAAACATCTCTGTCTTGAGCCACAAGGATGGCACCTTCTTCATTACAGCGTGTGGTCCAGAGTTCTTCATTTACAGCATTGTCAGCCCCCTGTGTAACCCTGAGCACATGAGTACTGTTGGAATCATCATTTGCTAGTTCTGCCCTTGACAGTGATCCTGAGTTTACTGGGCTCCAACCTGCACAAGAGTCTTCCTGTTAGAAGGAAGGAGCAGGAATAAACAGTGTAAGAAGGAACAATTGTCTTGACCACTACTTCTGCCTGTAATGAACCAAGACCTGGAAGCTTCACTGCAGGACAGGTTGGGCAGGACCTCTACTGCCTGAACCTTCACACAACAAACATGGATGCAGGACGAAATGCACGTCCCTACTGAAACGAGTACCAGTATCACTGAATACTCCTTTGCTTTCCTGCTGCTCAGCCCCATTTCTTGATTCCCCAATCCTATGGTTTTCTACAAGTTATGAAGGAGATAAAAGTTTAGAAATCAACTCCATAAGGACAGGCTGGGGGAAAGATCCAGTCGTGTAACACTGCCCTAAAAGATGTTCAGCTAGTTAACCTGATTGAGTATCTGCCCAGACACTCTTTAGTGGGAAGACACGGAACCCGGATTTATTTCAGCACTCCCATCTGTCCCTCCCTCCACCCCACCAGCAGACAGTGCGCTGTAGACAGAAGCGTGTCTGCAGAAGCGGATGGGATGTACCATGAGGCACACTGCCAATTATAAATCAATGAAGCCCAGAAAAAGCAGCAGTGTCATTCCTCAGGAACAGTTTCCTCTCGTATGGGTGAGGAAAGAGCTCCCAAATCGGGGTTATTCTAGATACCAAAAAATACATTATTTTAACGGAGGAAAAACTAGACCATTTGGTTACAATGTTCTCCCAGAAATGTTAATTACCACAGACATGAAGCAAATGGAAATCAAAGCCTGCCATTCGTTGAGCATTTTGAAAAGTGGTAATGCAAAAAAAACTTGCTGGAAAGCAACCTGCACTTTTTCCTAATGAATGAAAGCAAATCCCTGTAAATGAAGCTACATCTCCCACTCTGCTAATCAGTCAGCAGCCACAGATGCAATCCATCAATCAACACTGGTCCTGCACCAACTCTCCATAAAAGATAATGGAATTAATTTGGTGTGTTGGATACCAAAATGCAGAAAGCCGCTGCTCTGCTATTCCATCTGAGAGCCTATCGTTCAGAAATAACAATAATGCCAGATGTTACTAACAAGCTACACTCACAGTACCTCCCACCTTCCACCCTGCGGTTATTCTTCACTGATCCTCAGAGATTGCGAAGAGTTGTGTACGACAAGGTGAGAGCTCCCGTGCCTGGAAAGCAAACTACCTGGCACTCCACTGGCTGGGCACGAGGCTGAGGAAGGTTTTGCTCCTCAGCGACCAGCGAGACCTTGAGGCGATGGGACAAGCATGTTGGGATCCCATGTACCCACACACACACACACACACTGCCTGGGGTCTTTCATTGTATCTGCTGCCGCACACAACTGCATAAACTAAACATGATGCTGACCAGGAAGATGTCTAGATAGACAGGGTCAGCTCTCTGCTGGGGAGGATCTGGATGGATGGTGCTTTGAGCCTTATTTATCCTTCAAGGGATGTCAAGGCCAGTAATGCTCCTTCCTTTATTGAAGATTAAAATCGAGAGAATTGTTCCAGAGGAGGCGTCATGGAGTCATAGAATCAGCTAGACTGGAAAACACCTTTGAGATCATCGTACTACATGCTGGAGAAAGCCTGGTTTGTTTCTTCAGTGATAAGATCTGTTCTCTTCTGGGCAGTAAATGTATTTATAACCAACCTGAAATAGATTTAAAGCTCTTTAGAGGTCGTTATAAAATGGAAGCTCTGACTGGTACTTTGAAACTCGTAAAAGCAAACTATCTAGTATTAATTCTTGCTGAAAGGTTCCAACATAAACAGATACAGAAACTTGTAAATAAACACATTTCTTGTACTCCCCTGGCATGTTTTTGCTCTCCAAGGGAGGCACACAATCCATTTGGCTGCTGCACATGTGGAACTCCAGATCCCAACTCTTTCCATTGATCTCAGTAGCTTTGGATTGGGTCCAAACTGTCCAAGTTGTAACCTTAATGTGGAGGATGATTTCCTGGATAGGAGCACTGGTTTCTTCCTGTGTACTGTACAGAATCTCAAGCTGACATACTCACGAGTTCACCAACACGGTTTGCTGCACGTTTAAAAGCATTCAGCCAACTTCTGCCCTCAGATACGCAAATTTAGTTCTTGCGCTCTAATGGTTTGTGGTTCTGCACCATATTTGCCATACAAACCAGAACAATTATTAGAAGAGCAAATCTGGTTTACTTTTTAAGTTATACGTTACATTTTCTGTTACCACAGGAAGCTAACATGATCCACTGTGTAAATAGGCAACCCATACTCCCGAATATTTCAAGTTACTGATCACTGATACAAGTAAACCCATGGAAACCTGCAACTAAAGGCAGAACACCTACATTAGAAATCTCAGCAATCCAGAAACACTGACACTGCAGAATTCGGCTTTATTCTGACGAGGAAGATCCTATGGTTTTAGAGTACCTAACAACACGCAAGTTTAACTGCTGCCCAGAACAACATAGGCGTCACCACTGAAGAAATCAACCAGCCTTCTCCAGCCTTTGTGAAGAAAAGGCAGCTCCTTTCACACTCAACAGTAAGCTAGCCCTGTGTTCTGGTAGAGCACGGGGGGAAATGAGCACACTGGTGTAAACTTTGCTTTTCATGTCAGACTACACCCAGGTACTCTGACAAAGCTGGAGAGAGAACCCAGTGCAATCAACTGATGAGAGCACCATTTCTGCATCAAATCTGTAGCTGCAAGTAGTCACACAAATGCGATATGCTGACTGAATATTTTTATGTTAGCTCACAGAGGCGCGTAGAATTTAAACAAGAATACTTCTTTTCCATTCACAACATCTTGTTTTTGTCGAACACGTTAACCAAACAATAAATGGAATCTGATTTTCATTGCAATGAACAATACTCCACTACGGTGGTACTGACTTGTGCACACAGTTGGCTTAGTCTTGGCACACTGATGTATACATGCATGGTTCGGTCAATCTTTCCCTGGGAAGGGAGGAAGCTGGTTTATTTTCCATCTGAAGAAATCTTACAACTGTAAAGATGACTTACGCAAGGGGAAAGAAATCATTAATACAACAGAAGAAAGAGCTGATACTCCCCCCTTCCATGCTGCTCATGCACGGTCCAGCACATGACTGACAAGAAAACATCAAGATGACTAAGTTACTAATCTGGAAAAGATAAAATAACATCTCCCCAAAATGACAGAACCCTTGGTATTTAGAAAGCAACCCCCGCCCCCCAGCAAACCCGAACACGATGCAAAGCACAGCGAGCTGAATGAGAGGTACCCCCGCTTCCCAGCTCCTCCCAAATTCCTCCCCTGTGCTTCTACAAGCGCAGGCTCCATCCAGCAGAAAGGGCACCCGCAGAGAGGCTTCCTGAGGCACGACCTTGCCTCACCCCACAGTGATGTTACACACTCTGGCAGCCCAGCCAGACCTTCCCACCAGCTGCCTCGTTCTGAAGGCTGGGAGAGGGAACGGTTTCAGTGCATCTGCAATACTACAAAGGCACTACAACTTTGCAGGACCATTTCTAAAAGCAGGTTGCCGATCCAGTGACCTTGGGTATTCAAAGTACAAAGAACAGCAATAGAACAAAGGAAGGGGACCATGAACTAAATTCTGCAAAGATCACATGTTCAGTTTAACCTCAGTTTTCTGGAAGTTACTTCACTGCTGAAGCTTCCTATACGGTCAGTGGAAAGGTGGGTTAAAACTTCAGAGGGCAACTAATATCACTGATACTCTGTTTATGCCCCCCTAATAATGTCACTGACACTCTGTTTATGCCCCCTTAGGTGTGAGCTTGTGTTGATGCACCATACGGAGACCTCACATGATTAATCACCTAATATGCAGGTAGATAAAGCTGAAGAGCCTGTGATTTTTCAATTTGCAAAAGGAAAACTCTATAAGGAATATGAAAAAAAAGTCTAGAATTGTAAGACAGATAAACCAAAGGGGATGTTCCTTCAGCAAACGCTGGCCTCAAAAGTGCAGAGGCCAGGGAAGAGAAAGCAATCATTTCCCAAGAGGCCAACTGGAAGAATCTCAGAAGAGCTCTGAAAAGCATGGATTCCATCATCCGAGCAATTCCTGGTCATTTAGAAGAATGAAGAAGGAAAGCGGAGCAACTTTTCACAATGCTGCAAGTCCTGTTTGACCTTAACTTTCACCGAGGGTGCAAGACATGCGTCACGATGGAGATGTTCCGCTCAGCTCTGCAGGGTTGGCTACATTACGCATTGACATGAGGAGGACCGTCAGGAACTGGGTGTTCATCGCTTCCACACTATTCTCAGAGAGCCAAAGCTCTATAAATCAAACAAGACCCAACTTTATTGCATGGAGACATGATGAAGCCATAGCCAATCTGACTGTAAATGTAACATACTTCTGTTACACACAGACGACTGTCAGTACCTATTGATCAGGTTATATACCGCGCACTGCCTTCCAAGCCCCTAGTATATAAGATTGCCCATTGGGAATGTTTAACCAAAGTAAGTGTTCATTTAAATAAAGGTAAGCTATACCTTTCCACATTACCTTCCAATGCACACTCCCACTTTAGCCTACAGGCACTGGTTTTCCTTCAGTAGAGAATTTCAACTTCGACTCTATCCTGTTTATTTTACACAAATGCTATTCCTTTCTTACAGATGGATATGATCTATTGAAGACCTGGAACATTTTATCCCATAGCAAAACTCATTCAAAAGTACCATCTGTTCTTCCTGCAGGGGCACAGTAATGCCAAAACCTGTTTAACATTCCATAAATTAAGACCATATAATGGCTAGCTCATCGTTAAAGTGAAGCAAGGAATCGTTTGGAACCTGATGACAGACATTTTGCTGGGGTTTTGCCTTAAAAATAGTATCCAGTGTATTATTTTTGGTTTGCTGCTTTAAAAACTTCACATTCAATATTAGACAGCAAAGGCATGTGGCAATCTAGACCATCTTAACGCCTGGCTTTATCCCCACTTCCATCAGTGCCAGCACGGTCCTTTATAATAACTTCAGGGGAAGGCTTGAACTGGGCCAGGGGGATGGAACAGACTCACTGAGAAACCAAATTCTGCTCTCATTTACCCTGGTATGCGCCTGTTGTATCTGCAGGATACACTTCCTAAGAGAACAGAATTCAATCTTTAAGAGCCATTAAAATACATCTTATTTTATAATGCTACACCAATATATCACACACACAGAGCTCCCCACCCTGCCTTTCACTTACTGGGAAGAAACCTCAGCCAGAAATGAACTGCCATTTGCTATTCCTTTCTACATCCAAGTGCAAAGACATGCAGATGTTTAATGAATAAAAAGGCTGGACATAAAATCCTGCTATGAGTACGTATCACTGCAGTCAACATTCAAACAGCCTTCGTTTGCCATTCACACAGAGAAACCACAGATGTAAAAAAAAGAAAGTTTACAACAAAAAGAATAAACCAGAAGAGCTCCATAGTGCTTAATTGGAACTAAATGGCACTGCGGAACCCTCCACCCGACAGCGGGGCTCAGTGGCACCGTGCCCGGGGCTCCGGGCTGCCTGGGGACACGCGGTCCTGCCTGAGCTCAGCCCCTGTCACACGCACCAGGAGCTGAGCCGAGCACCCACACTTCTGCGGCCGCAGCACCGCTGTGTACCGGGGCTGCTCAGCACCGAGACACAGAAGCAGGTGATGCTCACACGCTCAGTTACGAGAATTAGCACCTAAGAACTGAGCTATTTAAGTACACAAGTCCTTATTTAACACTGTGAGTGTAAGCACGGAGTCGTTATCATCTCTTGGTGAGGCTCACACGTTGCTGCAGTAAGATTTGCAGAAGCAAAGCACTTTCAGCCCAACCATTACTATTCCCAGGGACAATGCATATATTTTTCCACCACATCAGATCCCGGCTGGTGGGGGAAGGGCAGGAGCGGAGGGAAGGGGGAAATGCAACTTGAGAAGTGGTAAGCGTGTCAAAACCTAAATTACTTGGAGATATTTTGCAGCACAATCATCCTTTATGCTTGTGCAGCACGGCTCATATGGCTCACATTCAGCCTGTCACAGTGAATCATTGCTACTTCTTGACTTCCATTAACAAAAACAAACCTTGCTTTCGCTGCAGTACGTGAGGTAAAAAGCTCCGAATTCCCACTCAAAAGGCCAGAAGCGGCGTTAAAACTAATTGTTTTTGTAAGAAGTGCTCCTGAGGAGGAGAAGAAGAAAACAGCCCGTGAAGATCAAACTAATGGCATAAACACGTGTTGCTTATGGAGTGGCTTGCAGAAGAGAAAAACACCCTGACTGCAAAAAGCTTTGTCCAGGAGCAGACACGGCTTTAGCAGCGCTAACGCAGCCAACCCGCCCGGATCTACTTGAGCCTTTAAACTTTATCAAAGAGGAGACGCTTCGCAAGAGCTTTAGATGAAGAGTCAGAAAGGGAACCTGGAAAACAAAGTACAGAAGCAGAGAAACACAGCCGGATAGAATCATTGCAGCTAGCAGAACACAGGCACACAGCAAAGCCAGCACTCAAAGTCCTTTTACACTCCTCCCAGTACATCTGCAACAAACGGCCAGTTAGGAAGGGTTTCTGCTGACCTGTGGATGCGCAGCAATGCGGATGCAGGCAGTTTTCCTATCACCTTTTGTTCCCAGCCATTTCAGCTGTGCTCTGCTCCAAGCGCTGCTCACACTCCCAAATCCCCTTTTCCAGCTCTATCTTAGGAACTGCCCAGATTTTGTAGTGTAATCTGAGCAGGGAAGTACCATGTGCCTATGATATGGTTAATTCTCTTTTTACCCCCCTCCCCAGTGCCTAAAGAAGCTGCTTCACATTTCAAAGCCCTCCCTACGGCTGCCTGACCCAGGTAGGGCCAGGGCAGCACTGCGGCTGCCTGCTTGACCCAAATGGGGCCCTTAAGCAGCTTGTTCCCACCTACCAAACTCTGGGATGGGGGCCACTGGGCCAAGGAGGTATTTCTCTCCCCTTCCCCGGGTGCCCAGCGCAGAGGGGACCATAGCCCACCCACTGAATGGGGCCAGCCCTCCTTGCCCGGGGCCACCTGAGCAGCCACTATGGCTGATCCCAAGTCCCTCCACTGAGATAGCTCTGGTAAGGCCCAGTGAGGTGCCTCGAGACCCAGCAAAGCCTGGGCAGCTGGTTCAGGATCTTTGGCAATGAAGATGTTAGAGGGGTTGGGCTGCAAGGCTCCCATCCACTCCCTCTCCAGTGCTGCTATCGGCTGAGAAACAATCTGTTTTCTGCCAACAAAAGAAACCCTTCTCCTACAAAAAAAAACCCCACAAAAGTGAAAAGGTGCCTCTCAACTT
The DNA here is from genome assembly GCA_030323915.1 of Brotogeris chrysoptera. Lineage (NCBI taxonomy): Eukaryota > Metazoa > Chordata > Aves > Psittaciformes > Psittacidae > Brotogeris > Brotogeris chrysoptera. The sequence goes on from JARCZZ010005191.1 coordinate 15,265, forward strand.
TCTATTGTTATTGATCTACTTCTGGTTTGCATTTGCAATCAGCATCACAATTAACGATGAGAAGACTATACTCCAAAGAAAAAGGAAACTCCTCTGCCCTGGGTTCAGCAGCAGCGGTCATTTTTCTCCTTAGTAGCTGGTGCAGTGCTGTGGTGTTGACTTTCATCCCGGGAACAACGCTGGCTGTGGGTTGCCGGCTGGCCTTAAACCACAACAGCCTCTTAGGATCATACAATAGAATATAACTTGTTCCCCAGTTCTGCACTGGGAAGAGTTAAACCAGCTGTGAAACGCACAGGCACAGAAAAGGCATGGGGAAGAAGGGTAGAGTAGCCCTCCAGTCTTGTCACTCCTGCTCATCCAGCCCCAAACACATCACCAGGTCCTAAGTGCTGTACACCAAACCCAGGTGACTGACAACTAGCATCAATCTGGTGTAGGCTTTTTCCTTGATGTTTAGGTCTTGAAAACGGTAAAGTGCAAACTGTTATTCCCTTATTTTCTTGAAAGCCAATTCCATTAAATCCCAACCTCAACACGGTCAATGTCTCAAACACTGCTAAATCTAGTTACGTAGGGAGGCTGAAGGACCCCACTTAACAAAGAAAAGGGAGGTTTCTACTACTCTGCCAGTCCCAGGCAGATGTGGGGAGCAGCTATAGCTGCTGTGAAACAGCTGAGAAAGGACCCCTAAAAGAGATTAAAGGAGAGCAAAGATCTTGGAAAAGCAAGGATGTAAGGCACAAAGATGGCAGAAAATAAAAAAGCTGGGGGGGGAGGGGGAATTTTAACTCTTGGTCAGAGGAAAGCAAAGCAACTTCATGTAAGGAACCTGCTTCTTACATTCTTGGCCTTGTGAGTAACGCCTGCAAACACTTGCGTGGGACTTCTAATGATGGCATTATGCACCTACAGGGGTTTCCTTTCTTCAAACTCTAGCCTTTATTTTAATGCAAAGGTGCTAGTTGCAGCTTCCCTGCTGCATAGTTTACTAAGACCAGCTATGTTTGAAATCAGCATGTAAAACCTGACATAATGTACTCTGTAAGACTATGTCAGAGAGAAACGTGCATTCTTCAATGATGAATTCAAGATCTCAGCTTGGAAACTTGAACTTGATCAGCAAGTGCTTAGAAAAAAGTAACAAAAAGGAAGTGAAGTGATCTCAAAGGTTAGGAATTCCGGCCAACAGACATCTCTTGCTGGTTGGCTGTGTTTCTGTCCACAACTTGTACCTCTGCCAGGCACAGGCATCATCTCCACTGTGCCCTGGGCACTGCTCCGTGGTCCTCACCCCATTCAACGGGACTCTACGCTGCCCATCCTGACTCCTGACAGTGATGCTGGTGCACTTCAAGCCCTGGAGGTCCGGGCTAGGCAGTGAGGCTGCACAGCAAGGGCAGGTCACAGCTAGCTGCAGGAAGCAGCTCTTTGCTGCTTGCTTTCATTACCCCCCTGCAGAACAGGCTATAATTTGCTGAAATGATGATTAATCAGATCTTATTTTCCTCTTAGGCAGTTAATGAACAGCCAATTCAGTGTCTCGGTAATTCTGAAATGACAAAGGAACACTTTAGTGACAACCAGCAGCTACTTAACAGCACAGCAAGAGTCAGTCTGGCTGAGAGGGCAGAGATACACAACTAGAAGGTCCTTTCACCAACAACATCATGAAGTCACCAATTTTTCCTGCTTCGGACAGTCCCTTAGAGCTCAGGTGCCCTTTACTGGCCACTGAGCATTCCAAGTCTGGGTGCACCATCACCACCACCCTCCATGCTTACTCCCAGGGCTTCTCCTTTTTCTTCCTGCACCCCAGGCTGTAAAACCCCTCTCTTTCCCAACTGCAAAGGGAACCAACGAGTGCCTTCAGCCCATCCCCTGTGCCCATCACTGCTCCTCAGGCCTCTGAGCAGTGAGGAGAGCCAAGGGACTGGTACATCTGGCTGGGCTGCTGGGAATAAGGGCAGCACACGGCTATAGCAGCCCAACACCCAGCTGGAAGAGGTTGAGCCTGTGCATTCAGCAGGGCAGCAGCTGCTCAGTTCCTATCTTCCCCAGACAAAACCCATGAATGCTTGGTTTTGATCATATAAATCAGGGTAAGATTAAGATACACAAACACGACTTAGTGCTGTGCCCACCCAGCAAAGAATGACTCTTTTAAAGGAATCCATAATCTTGTTTCTGAAGTATTTCTTCAGTGGGAACTGTGCAGGAGCAAAGAATGCAAAACTCGGATGCTTCCAAGAGGGGGTCATGTGAAATTACTCTATTTCGAGATTTTTCCAAATCACTAACATTTTGATTCTGAGTGCATTGGCAAGAATCTGCCAACAAACCATTTTTCACCATCACAACAGGCGAGGTTTTGCAGTTTGTAACGGTCCTTCTTTCCAGGTTGAGAAAGAGAGGATTTGGTAGAGAACTTCTGCAACCCACAGTGACACTGCATATTTTGTTCAACTAAAAAGCACCCCCCAAAAGAAGAACAAAGAACATCCTTTGTTTCAGACAGAGAATTTCAGGAGAAACCACAAAATGTTCAAGCAAAACATTAAACATTTGATTTTCCACCCCTGTTGCCAGCAGTCTAAGTTTTCCCATAGTTCTAATATCAGTGTCAATAGGAGGGGAGGGGAGGTGGGTCAGATGGATGACACTCACTCTGCAGCTTCAAATCCGTGCTAATTGAACGCGGACGAAAACAGGATGTGAATTGCAGAAAGCAGTTTTCTTCTTGAACTTTGTTTCATTTTAATGAATTGATGAATTTTTATTTTCCTTCATTTACCCATCAGGAAAGAAGGCACTGAAAAGCAGCTCGAAGCTGTTCAGAGCATCATTACCCAAACCCTGGGCTCTGCTCCTACCCGGTCCTGCTGCGAATCCCTCGCTCTACGCCCATCCCTGGGACTGACGGGAATGCCGCATGCTGGGCACTCCCAGGGAAGGGCCCAAAGTGAAGGGTGTTCCTGATGGCAGATGTTATTTTGGCTCTTTAAAGGAGTTTTAGAAAAGCAGGCTTAAAAAGCAATGGAAACGTTTCCTTCTGAACCCAGTGGAGACTATTTTGTTTGAAATACACACACATGCTTGCCTGAATGCTTCCCTGCCTCTTTCAGTGGGTTTTTTCCAGTGCAAAACCAGACCACAATCGTGGCAGCATGTAGAAGCTGAGCCGTGTGTTAAGAGTACCACAGTGCCTAAACATGCAGCACAGCGCTAGTCACAGCCTCAGAGCCAAGCAACCAAGGACTAGAGACATGTAACCAAGAATCAGAATGAAATACATGCAACTGTCTAGTCTACATCAAAGTGCTGTTACTGTTCACTCTTGACAGAAGGAGAGGTTATAGTAAATGCAAATACATACAGGTGAGTTTCCTTTTTGATTACAAGCATCTGAGTTAATTCTATTCCAAAGTAGGAATAACAGTGGTGCCCTCAAGTTAACCTATTTGCCCAGACTGAAGAGACATTATTGCATATTCTTGCTCTTTTACACATCCTTAACATTCAGACACTTCCAGCACCCCAGGGTACAGCGAACTACGGCAACACTTTGAGAAGAATGCAGAAATCTTCATCTTTATAGACAGCCATTGCCTCTCATGCACTCCTGCCACTGATGTCTGCAGTTTAGAAAAGCCCACAAACGATTACAAATGCTTTCCACAGAACGTATCCCTCTGGATATGCAAGCAGCCACGCCAGGAACCAAACTGAATGTCAGAGAGCTGAGTGCCTGTTTGGTTTTGCTCTAAAGGCAAAATAACGTTTCAGAGTAGTTCCTGAAGTAGTTACTGAGAGGATCCATTTACCCTATTTACCAGCTAGGAAGTGAGCAGTAATCTCCCATATAAATCTGCTCTGCACTCTCATCAGTTTATATCCTTTCCCAGTGGCCATCCAAGTTTTACACACTAATGATACCCAGGCCCTCAAGATCATCAGGCAGTATGTGATACTGATTACACATATGACAGAGCTCCATGCATGAGGCAGATTAGTTTGGAAAGGAGAACATGACATGCTACCAAACGTAAGCGTTCTGCTTCTGAGAATTTAATAAGTAAAAATTAAACCTCATCGGAGGTGGCAGAGCCACTGGGCAAGCCTCAGCAGCCCAGGAAGAAAGATGATCTCCTTCAATAATGACTTCATTAGGCTGCTATTGAGACATGGGGACTATCCATCCCCACTCTCAGCTGCAGCAGGGCTGGTGAGGAGACCTCCATCTGCCTGTCCTTACACCAACAGCCCAGCTCCCTTCAGTCGTGGCTGGACCAGCAGCCTCTCATGGTCCTCCCTCATTCACTTCCGGAAAGGAAAAGACAAACCCAAAAGCTAGCAGAATTATCTTCAATACTCTAATTATTGGCTTCAGATAATTCACTTGATTTGGCCTAAAGCAAGCTAGGAAGTGCTGCTGTGAACCACACAGGAGGAGGACTGCTATCCTCAGCCAAGAGGCAGCATAGGGAAGCAGTGACCAGGCACAGCCAATGTGAGGGGAAGGTCTGGCGCTGGGCAGAGAGGTGGGATATCTGCACATATGCCACCCTTGACTCCTCAAGGGGGTTCAGAAGGAGCAAAGCAGGTCCGGTAACTCTGCCCAGGCGAACTGCTAGCACATCTGCCAACTCCATGAAAAGCCAGCAATACATTCTGCAAAGCAAAATGATATTATAAACAAAACAAAATGGGGCTTTGGTATCAAAACTAGACTCTGGCAGCCTGTTCCCATGCAAAAATCCATCACAAGGGAGACATTTGTGGAAGACAGCTGGAATAAATCCATAGCATTTCATGGCATGGTAAAAGCAAACCTTGAGCAAACAACTTTAAATCATTTGAAATACTACTGCGGATAGACGAGACTTTACAGCACTCACAGGTTGCAATAATTCATCATTTCTAAACAGGTTTAATTCTTAGGAAAAAAAAGAAAAAAAATCATCATTTGCAGAAGTGGTGGGGTTTTTTTCCCATTCCAGACATATATTTAAAGTAGCATTCTCCTCTGAAAAGGTTTCAGGGTATGCAACGCTTCAGAGTGTTAAATGTTCTGTCTCTTCCCCACCTAAAGATTCCCACCACCAGCAAACCACCACTCTCCCAGCTCCCATCTTCCCGTATAAGTAACCTGGCCTCCAAAGCCCAGTGCACAGGACAGAAAGGCAGAAGTCCTAGAAGCTGCTTCCATAAAACACTTCAAATGGGACTGCCACAGAAACACGGGCATCAAACCGCCTTCCAATTTAAATGGGAGTTCAGATCTCAAAGGCATCCTCTCAATCCCTGTCCACACAGGAACACCCTGTATCATCCCAGATGGTTCACAAATCCCCAGGTAAAAGAACAAGTCCGCCCTTCCATGGGCAAAATAAGTGTTCATTCTGAACCACAGCCACCAGCGGGAAGGAGCTCAGCCGGTCCCACTCGTGCAGTGCCCAACTGCACAGCAGCAGGGAGCGACCTGGGACATCTCCCAGGGAGAACCGCTAACGGGAGGCGAGCTCAAAGCTGCACGCCGAGGTGATTCAGGACAGCACGAACACGAGCATAAGGGGCACATCTTAAACTGTCTCTGACAAACGTGGCTGATGCTGGGCAAAGGCTCAGCTCTCATCTAAGCAAAGCCTGGGGAGGACACAGTCTCTCCTGGATGTGGCTACAGCAGAAGCTGGCTGAGGACCAGCAGCTGGCTGGTAGTCCCCCCGATACGTCTGGCAGGAGGGACAGAGGGAACATTCACTGCACTAGCGCAGACTCAGCCAATTTAAGTCAAAAACAAAGGTGGTTTGAGCTAACCTGGCTGGCTTTGCGCTGAGGTGGATTAAGAACACCCATAAGACGCCTTCTGCCAGCTCTGTCAGGGATATAACCTTTGCTGGCTCTGTTTTCTACTTCCAAAAAGTCATGTATCCATGCCCCAGGAATTGCTTTTTCTCCCTCCCTCCGTCACAAGTCTAGACAAAACCACATTAGGATCCCTTTTTGACTATACATGTACAGGTGCAAAGGGTTAACAGTTACTAAAAGGTTTTGTGGACACAGGAACAAAATGAGCTCCTGGTCTCCAAGGTGTGCTCACTGAATAGAGCCACAAGTGAAAACCAGAACCGAACCAAAAGAAGTTTCGTGCTGAGGATCAAAAAGGAGTTCCTACCAAACCAGGCAGGAGAGAGCCTGTGAGGCGAGAAGGGGCGCTTTGTAAGCCTTCACATCACAACGTACTTCTTCACTTGCTCTCTCCAGGGTGCCCTGAGCCCAGACCCCCACAGCACAGCAGCAGCATGGCTGCGCTGGGACTGGACACGCTCCCTCTCCTGTCTCCGCTCTGGCGGCTACACCAGCGGCTTGCTGGCACCAGTGGGGACTGCCTCCATTCATAAAACGAGACCACACCGGGGGAAGCCACAGGCTTCAGTGCTCCCAGGGCACATGTCAGTGTCATCTCCCGGCCAGACACTCACTTCCACAGCCGCCCGATGCGGGAAGCCTGGAGGTCACATCTGGACACTGACGTCAGGGCGAGCTGCATGCGCGGAGCAGCGACAGCGCTTAAACTTCTGCCTGACTTCGGATTTCATCCATAGAGTTCATTAGCAAACAAGACAGACAGGAAGGTATGGCTGTCTTAAAGCAGACCAGGAGATGGAATGAATGCAGCTTAATTGTCATGAATAATATGTTAGGCTTGTAAGACCAGAACGAAAAGGCAAAACTCAAAGGGTCTGGTCTGGCTCTAACCATGCTCAGCAGAAGGAGGACTGGATCCAGGCCATGAGTGAGCTGCAACTTCTTCATACCTATGCAAGACACATATTTGTTTCAACAGTCTGATTTCTTACAAAAAGACCACAATAATGTAAGCAGGAGAAAACAAACCACTGTTTGGAAAGTCCCTTTCAGAAGTCTCTTTTCCTTTAGCTTCAGATCTGTACAAGCATGGGAGTCAGAAAAGGACTACTTGGGGCACTAAATCCAGACCTGTGTTATTAAAGACAACATGTCACCTCCAGAAAAACGAAAGGATAATGTTATGCCAACGTGCTGGAAGGAAATCACATGTCTAATGCAAGAGAATGAGGGGAAAAGCTAAACAAAAGTGAATGCATGAGACCCCAGCAGTGTATCAGAGCCTTACTCTTAAACACGCAGGCTTTTGCTACATCTAAGAGGAGATAAGAGGCAGAATAACCAAGATCAAGGCTCTTAATCCCACCAGGGATCTGCACACAACTTTGCAAAGAAAGCCCTCAGTGCAGTTCAGCCCTGGCCAGAGGAGGAAGAGGAGCTCCTGCAGGCACAGCCCTCTCGTGCGGCAGAGGTGGCTCACGGAAGAGGCACGCAGCCCTGGCACTGGTGGGCCCCCCAGCAGCCTCTGGCTTCTTCAGCTGGAAAGCCAGAAGGCAGCTGTAGGAAAGCACGTGCCCACTGTAAGTCTTTTAGCAACCACAAACACCTCTGGATAACTTAAAGGACACTTCTGGGTTTGCCGGAAGCAGTTAAATCCCACCTCTGACCCGCGAGCTCAGGGAAGAAACTCCCCGGCATGGAAAAAATTCCAAGGAACTGCTTGAAAGAGAAGATCGATACTGTAAACGTTTGTCATCTCCTGGAATAAAGGAAAGAAGGCATCTGTGAAAGGCATGGCTGGAAGTAAACCTGGTTTGGTTTACACCGGATAAAACATAAGGGCACAGGGGTGACAAGAAAGGACAGCCAAGAAAGGACCCACCATACCCAATAGTCTCCATGCAGGCTTTGAGAGCAAATACCAAACACTACAGCAATGAGCCACAGCAGGTTCAAACACACATGAAATAAGGACAAAAAGTGTGATTTTTAACATGGAATGAAAGCAGGTCACAGCACGGAGATAGCATGTACATACTCTCTGCTCCTGCAAATCCCGAGGAATAGACATCCACAGGGCTGGAGCGGTTCTGGCAGCGTGGAAGTGCCCCAACATTGTCCCTCCTGTCGAGGAGGAACTGTCCCAAAAGTGTAACAGCAGAGCTCAACACAACCAGAGACATAGCAGCTGAGGAGACGCCAGGTCCCCAAAGAGCCAAAAGCCAGCCTGGGGTTTCTGGTGGCCTTCACCTTGCACATGGGCAGGAGTAAAGCTAACACCCATGAGCACCCCCGTGCAGACTCCTGGGTGCAACTGATCCTCAGCTCTGCTTCCCCAGCAGTCCTCAGGTATGGGCATCGCTGTAGCTCTCCCCTGCTGCATGCCTGAGTGGGACAGAAGGTGCTGATGGCACTGGAATAGCACCTTTAATGCCACCAACCTCTGTGGGACTTTGCCCATCATCACCCCTGAAAGGCTACCTACCCCTCAGGGCACATAACTGCATAACGATGGCTTCTTCCACCTGCATGGAGACCAGGTAAATTTAGCAGTCTATAACGTGACATTATCACCTAATGACACTGAAAAGGTCTTCAAGTGGGTGGATGGGCAGATGGGTAACAGTGAGAGATCTCTCCAATTACAGAAACCGATTTTAACTGAAAGAAAAACATTTTTCCTAGGATTTAAATACCCTGCAAGGTTATCATTTATGCATTATTTATCCCATAAAGCAAAGCAGCTTCCTGCAGAATGCTCAGACCAGAAGTCCCACAGGAGTGGAATCCCTGAGGATTGCCACGGGTTTCTTGTCAGTACTGCACAAGGTAAAGCTCCAACCACCGCACTCAATTCAGTAATTCCTGCCCAGAGCCATGCCCATGACAGAATACGTGGATACAATTAAACTAAGGCTGCTGAAGAGCAAGGCAACACTGGAAAAGGTTTGCCAACCCAAGAATGCCAAAGAAGAGTATGATTTTTGGATGGCATTTTTACACCAACACCACTCCTATTAACATTTCAAAGCGATTCTGAAGGTGCAGCTGACTCTGCTTGGGAAAAGCAGTGGTTGAAAGACCCTTTTTTGGCCTCCATAGGCCCCATTCTGCCATTAGGGGAAAATCTGTCACACTAAACCCAGTTTCATCCATTCCACTAATAAGGATGGCTCATGTTCAGAAAGCTGTGTCTTTCCCTTGTAGTTTCACACCTGTTAGCCATAAGCTATAGGGTTTGTTGCTGAGTAACAGCCAAACCAATTTATAAGTAAAGCCATGTTTGTGGGATGTGCCCACAGCCTCCCTCTGCAACCAAAAGGATGCCTGAAACAAAGACGTCCCATGAGGAGGAGCAGGAAAAGAGAATTCAGGCGCTGATGGTGCGTTAGAAAGCCATTCGAACAGATATACTGCCAAGCACCACCCCTCTACTCATCACCTCTGGGTGCAAAGAAACAAACCTCAGTACTTGTACAGCTCAGCATCAACACCTTTTCCTTCAGCACCAAAGGCTTCGAGAAAAAACTCGCGGTGGCACCAGAAAGCTCAAAGGACCTTCCCGGGGGTCCAGGGGGTGGAACAGACCCTGCACCCAAGCCCACCTCCTCCGGCCTCACCCCCCGCGGGTGGCTCAGCGCTGGGTGGACCTCCAGGCCCCAGCAAAGGGCTTTGAGTGACAAGAGGAAGAGATAAGGTGAGGGAGGCGTGGAGCAAACAACAGGCTGGCTCTCGCTGAAGCCCGGGATGCGCCGGGGGCGACTCCGCTGCCGGGCTGGACTTCTGCAGCGATCCCGCAAAGCCTGATCCCCCAAATCCCCCCGACACAGCCCACCCTGCCAGGGAGGCAGCTGGCAAGCGGTCCCCCTCAGCAGCCGTCGCTCCAGGAGCCCCAGCACACCGGCAGAAGCACGCAGAAAGCACTTTCCTTAGCGATCCCATGCATTTCCTCCTCCTCTTTTCAAACTTGCCATTGGCTTTGGTTAAGCTCGCACGAGGCAGCCCAGCCCGCGCAGCTCGGAGCGCGCGTTCCTGGAACAGCTCTGCCAGATCTCCCCCCACCCCCAAATGACATTTGATTTGCAAACACTCCCGCCGAACCGCAGGCTGCTCCCCCTCCACCCGGGGGGGGGGTTGTTTGCACTAAAGCGACAGCCCTGAAACATCCACAGCAACTTTCCTCCTTTGACAATTTGCCACTTCCAGAACAACAGAAAACTAAAAGAGAGGAGAAAGCGCAGAGGAGCAGCGCAAGGAAATACCCGCGTGTGTCCGAGTAGCAGGGAAAGGGCTGTGGATCGTGCCCCCCGCACCGAGGGGGTGCAGCCGGCTCCGCTCCGCCCGGCACCGGGATGTCCCGCTGCGCTCCGCGGCCGCGCTGCCTCCGCCGCTGCACTCACCGCGCTGCTCCGCTCCGCTCGGCTCCGCGGGGGAAGGGGCACGCAGACCCCGGGAGCCAGAGGGAGGGGCCGGAAAGCCGCGGCGGGGCTGCCCGAGCGAGGGGTGTTTGCCTAACCCGGCACCGGCGCCGTCCCGTCCCGATCCGCTCCCGGCGCCCGCAGCCCCGGCGAGCGCGAAGCGGGGCCGGGCACGGCCGGACAATGAGCGCGGCTGCGGGGCAGCGCTCACGGGAAGGAGGAGAAGCTGCAACCCGGGGGGTTGCGGTTGGAGAGCAACCACCACCGCACCCCCAAAGGGGGAGGCGGGCGAAGGCCGAGCCCCGCGCCCGCCGTGGGGCAGAGCCTCTCGCCTGCGGGGTCTGCCCAGGTTCACCCGCTCAGGCCACCGAAAGGGGCTTCAAAACTCTGCTCGGAAGCGCTTTTCGGTTTCTTTTCCTCCCACCGCCGCTTACCGAGGTTAAAGCTCACTCCAAACTCACCCGCGCGCCGCAAGCCACCATGGAAGCGTTTGGTGATTTTGATCCTAATCTTTACCTCGAGAGGGTCCACTTGTCATATTTCTATGACAATAGAGACTTTACAGAAACCCATTCTGGTATAAATTAGAGACAAGTCCCTGGGAAGAACAAAGTCGCTGCAACACTATGTCATCGAGAAAACATCCCTCTGAGGGTCGTAAGAATAGCCGTGGTGCCTTCTCCCTCCAGGCAGCAGGACGTGCTTGCAGGCAGAGGGTGGGGAGCTCTGGGACCTGGCTTGGGACACCCTTATAGCCTGGCTGCAGGGCCAGCCCTGACCCTCTGCAGCAAGAGCCTAGGGCAGGCGGCACAGGGAGACCCGCCGGGGCTGGTTTCACGCTGCAGAGCTCCTCCTTCTTCGCAGGCATTTAGTTACCGGAGGAAGGGACTGACCAAACACCCACTGTGTGTCCAGGCCCCACTGCTTGTCCTGCTCTGTCCAGGCCTGCATGGGAAGCACCGAAGTGTGGTGCTCGGTGCCCCAACAAGGCTGCCCATTCAGCACTCAGCACAACGGCTCTGCACTGACCCTGCCTCGGCCCAGGCGACGTGAACACCAGCCTGGAGCAACCGGCTGGCAGAGGTAGCACAGCATCCGTGGTCTGGCTGCTGGCTTTGCCTTCCCTCGCTATCAGGGGATGGAGCAGCATCTCCTGCAGTCACAGACGGTGGCTCCCTGCAGTGCTGGGTCAGCTTCTCCTGTCACTCTGGGGAAAGGTTCCTCATCATTCCCTCCTCCTTCAGCACTCTCCTCTTTATAGCAAACACAGCCCAGCCCTGCCCGTGACAGCAAAAATGCAACATTATCAAAGGCAGTTTTGGGCTGCCCTGGCTCTCAGCAGCTCCCATTCACAGGCAAGTCTGAAATCTGTGCAGACACAATGTGCATACAATTAGGGAGGAGTAGCAGCGGAAGAGGTTCCAGTCCTGAATGCTGCGGTATCCTGTCTCTGTCACAGTCAAAGCTTGGAAAGTGGGACTATTTCGTGATGTTGCAGCATGTGTGGGGACAGGGGTTGCTGCCGATTGCTGCTGGACACCCTCGGGGCTTGACCAGCTTTACAAAGTCATTGCATAACTTTAGCCAGAGAGAAAAGTGCTTTTTACTGTGAGGGGAAACAATCAACCCTCAAACACTGATCCTACACAGCCCCGCGTTTCACCCGCAGGAGAAAAAGCACAGAAAGAGCAGAGGACTCTGATTTCTCTCTGCCTCTGCGAAGGTGCAACGCGAGCACTGCTGCTCCGAAGGTGGCATCTACAGTCTCCTTAAAACACCCAGTGACAGCCCGTGAGTGCCACTTGCTGTCACCTGCTGCACCATGAGGGGCCGGGAAGCAGCAGGGCCCACAGTAATGCCTCAGTTGAGCTTGGACCTGGCTTTGTGGCCGAGCTGGGAGCAAGCCCACGTCCCTCAGCTCTGCACCTTGGAGCCTGAGTCACGCGTGTTTGAGGGAGACCAATGGAGTCACCCCCAGCACTGGGATAGAACGAAAATGGGAACTAGAGGAGACTCCCAGCATCACTCCAGCAGTTCTTGCTGTTAAAGTCATGGTGGCCTCAAGCAAGGCAGAGTCTCTAAGTAGGGGCAAACTCTCTCAGAACAACGGATGCACATTGAAAATACTTGAGAACCTTTCAGGCACATAAATCCATCCTCAGATCTAACATGGGTGCAAGCTGCCCCGGCTACATTAGGCCTTTAGCATAAGGTTTCCTCTCCCTGAAACAGCCAACTGTGCCCACCATTTTTGCCCCACTAACACAACCAACACAGGCAGAGGCAACAGAGACCCCAATATGCAGACCCATTAAGGACTGGTTCACAATCCTTCTCACCACTTGTACCACAGCATTTCCAATGCCCTTGCTATGGCCACAGTTGCCTGTACAGCAATGCAAGGGACTTCAGGAGGAAGCACGACCACAGACTCCGTGTTTGTTGGTGCACCTTTAGGAGAGGTGTGGCGAAGTCATGCTCAAGGTGTCAGTCTTGTGTCCAGCAGCTGATAACTGAGCTGAAGGAAAGCAATGGCACTGTAGGGTGGGTAACTGTGACATGGGGAGCAGACTGCACCCTGCTCTGCCATTAATCTCCTCACATACCACTGGGACAAACCATCCCTCTACATGCCAGTGTGAAACAGCAGTGATGGATGCAGTACAGCCCCAGAGGACCTTGCTGTAGAGCATAGAAACTTCTCACCACAGCAGAGCGAAATGGCTGTTAAGAACCTGCCAGCGCAGCATCACTCACGTGCATAAACCCATGAAGCCCTGAACCTAAATGGACAGTTGGAGTCCTGTGCTGGTGGCCTGTCCTCAGGCAGTGCCCAAGTGAAAGCATGGCTCAGAAACAGGAATTTTGTAACAACATCAGCTCACTTAAAACATTTTGCTTTGACTTCAAGTGCCACTGAAGAACTGATACATCCAGGATCTAATAAAGGGAGGCTAAATGGAAATATCCATCATTCCTGAATGAAAGAAAACTGACATTATCTGGGGCCTGGAAGGATAAGGCAGGTCATGTGAACCCAGACAAAGACACAAAGCAGCAGACGTCAGTGGTGTGATCAGCACATACACACTCAGGGACTAGCTTTGGAAAGCAAAACTAACTCTACAAGTCTGACTTAAGGAGGGGAAGTGTTCTATTGGGCTTTCATTCAGCCATTTTTCGCATCTCCAACACTCTTGAAACTGAGCTCTGCACTGGGCACCAGAGGGGAGAGGGGTAGCACTGCCTCCTTCCAAGAGACAGGCAGGAAACCAGAACGTATAGGGAAGACAGAACATATAGGGAAGACTCTGTACATGGTGTGGTTAATCCTAGAGAACGTGACCTACTTAGGATCAGCTGGAGCTTTCCCAAATAAAAGCCCCACAGAAGTAGAACCGAATCAGGGAAGGGAAGATGAGACTTTAGAATTCCGACTTAACACAAAAAAGTCTTTAATGTTTTCCTAAGCAACCATTTCCTAATTGCAAACCAGTGGGAAGCACATCCCAGTGTCCTCTGCCCCTTTTTTGTCCTGCCACTGTCAATTGTAGGAACTCTTTTGTCACATCTCTTCCATGACTCTCTCTTCCACATGGCTACAGCATTCCCACTTTAAAGCAGTGCTACTCTGGTTGAGTAACCACAGAGCAGAACAATTGTCAAGTGCAGGCAGGCTCCGACTGAAGCATTTCCTCCCATGTCCTCATCCAGCCACTGTTTGTCAGACTTTGGGAAGATGTCACACAGCAGCAGAAGACAACGCATACGTGGCCAAAGTCAGGCCGGGCAGCGTGCCTTTAACTGCAGTGTGCAGGTGAGAAGCATAAGACACGTACAGCTCGCAAAGGAAGAGCTTTTAACAGATACTGCTGCTTTGAAATGCCAGAATCTAACACATTTCAAATGGGAGAAAAATAGCACAGTTTCTAGACTGGCCCAGCCCAAACACATCAGTTGCAATGGATGTCTACTCTGAACCCAGCAGAGAAAAGCTCATGAGACTTCTGCTTACCAGGACTCACAAAGGTCCGCTGTGAACAGCACAGTTGAATTCTTAACAGTGTAAAGTTAACGAAAGAGCTTAGAAGAGAAAGGTTCCTTCAGTGCTGGATGAATGCAGCAGGAAAATGACCTACTTGGGCAGTTTAGGAGGAAAACAGCATCACACCTTCTTTATCATAAGAGAGTTTTTCAGCAGGCATGTGGTCAAATTCAGTATTCTGCTGTACCCATCCAGTGCCCTTGGAGGAAATGTACTTCCTCTATGCCACTATATCCTCTGTACCTCCAAGTCATACATGTGAAACAGAGTAAAGCATAATTCTTTAAGCAAGGAGCAAGTGTGCCCGACAGTGACTTTCATGTTTTCATTTAGTTTAGTTAATCTACTAACAAACCAAGAGCACTTTTAAGCAGCATTTGATAAGGTGTTCTTTCAGATTCTGACATTTTACTGCAAGTGTCTGAGAAATGTACCCAAATCTAAGATCAAAGGGCTCTTCCAGACAAATAGCAGGAAAATTATCTCTATCTCAGAACCTGACTTGAAACTACTCCTTGTTCTCACGCTCTTTCACCATTTCTTTTTCCATCACACGATGGAAAGCACGGCTTTCAAATCAGCACTCTGATGCCAGCAAATATCACCTTGTTGATGAACTTTCAGACTGCAAAGGCTACCGAAACAAATCCTCTGCCAAGGACCGCTCTTCCTTTACCCCATAGTTACAGGAGGGGGTACTACATGCCCTTTTCGAGGGCTTGTCACCTTCATTTTTGTCACACACAGTTCCCAAGAAACCCCAGCAGAGCACATCCGACACACTTTAGTTTGGACTGACTCCTGGTTGTGCAGTAGTAGCTCAAACGCGACACCCGCACGGGTGTGCGGCGGGCAGGCAGAGCTGCATGTCCCCCCAGTGAGCGCTGCTGGCATTTCCCATCTCCTCCTGGCTATCCCCAGTTCCTCTCACAGAATCTTCGGTACCCGAATGCTTTGCGGGTGAGGAAGTTGAGGGTGCAGTTGAAACAATGAGTTTCTTTTCACTGCTTTCTTCTTTGAAAGGGTTAAGCATTGGCCTTGAAAGTTCTCAAAAACCAGATGAAGCTCTAGCTCTTCTCCAGTGGAGGAGACAACTAATGCACACTGTTCAGATCTGCTGCAGCAAACAGCATGACGGTTGTGAACTAAACACCATGGATATCCAAGACAAGAATAACCACCAGCACACTGCATCGTGCAAAGCTACCCTCCAAGTAACGCTTCACACCATGATTCTGAAACATGCTCCTAATTTAGAAGGGGCAACAGTATTGAAATGTCATTTCAGCAGAGCATTACAAATATTTAAGGTTGCCAGCTAGGACCCAGACCCCCCAGGCTTCTTCTGTGTGGGCTCTTTTCATGTGGGTTTTGCACACATACAGCTCTGCTAACGTCAGCAGGGTTCTCTGTGGGTGCAGAGATCTGTCAGCGCTGCCCCAGCCTTGCTGGATATAGCAATAGGTAGGATGCAGGAGAGCAGCCAGTGTGTAAGCCAGGATGGCTACAGGTCGCAAGAAGAAAGTAAGCAAGGGGAAGCCTGGCAGCCGGGCCTGAGCAGGGCTGAAATGCCCTGTGGAGCTGGGCACACTCTGTGTGGCTGTTCTTGTAAAGAGCCGCTTCAGTTTTCAAAGTCTGGAATCCTCTTATAGTTTTGTCCCCTATTGGTGCATGGAACAAATTAATGTCACAAGACAGCAATTTGCCTGGAGAGGACATACTGACAAGGCAAAGAGGTGGCATCGCCCAGAGCTATTCAGAGCAAAAGAGGAATTAAGGATTAGGATATCTCCTAAAGAACATTGACTGAGCAACTGGCAGGCGGTAAAACAAGGAGAGGGCCTGACAGCAAAGGGAGCAGGAGGCAGCAAAGAGCCCCTGTTTGGTAACATGGGACCATTGCTTCTCCAGGGCTGGGCAGGATCTGAGAATGGGGCAGGGGCAGAGGGTGCTCCAAGGGGTGCCCAGAGCAGCCCCTGAGGGGCACACAGTGAGGGAGCTGGGCAGCAGCCATGGCCGGGGGTGAGCAGGGGTGAAGCTGAGGGACACGCAGCCAGCCCCAGGCAGCTTGGCTAGGTAACTTCAACCTCTCTCTTCAGTCTGTGTGGGGGTGTTATTCAATCCCTTGCCCTTTCAATGCAAGCGAGGACTTGCCAGGTTGCTAACCTGAAGTCAATTATATCTTCTGTCATTCCTTCACTCGGATACGTAGTTTTCGTCCCTCCCAACTGCTGAATTTTGCCTGCTCCTCTTCTACTGCCAGAAGTTCTTCCCTTTCTGGAAACCTTTCTGCTCACAGCAATGTAGCGGCTCATATCTGACCGAGAGCCTCAAAATTAACAGTTCTTGCATTTGCTTCCAAGGTGAGGACATATCCACCTCATCCTGTAATACCCTGTAGCTATCAGAAGGAGCTGGTGCTGGAGTCAGCATCTTTGCTCATATACACCCTGCAGGCACTCACAGAACTCCCCAAACCCAGTGTATGTTCACCAGGGCACAGACAGCACTGCAAGCACGTGCTTCTGCACTCATTTCTGCCCTTGGAAAACCTGGGTTTCACTCCTATGTCCATAACATTAACTCTGTGTGACTTTCACATATTCCAGCCTACGCAGGATCCCCTTCTTTCCTTTCCAAACTCAAAATTAGTTTTGTAAAGGTTTCACTCCCATCTAGATGCCAATGGAAAGCTCATAATCCCCATAACGCACTTCCAAAATGGGAAGATCGTGTCTTCCCAAAGCAAGATATGATTTCCATCTGATCTTTCTGGGTTTCGCTGCATGGGAAGCACCATTTCTCAAGTTTCTGCCTGGCCATCTGGCTTGCCCACTGCCTTTTCCCACTCCCTGAGGTACCAGAAAACTACCATAAACATACAACTCTTCAAACCCACTGGAATCATAAATAAGACTACCTCTGTCTCATCTCTCTGCTCACAAACACAGAGGAAAAACACTGTTTTAGCCTTCCACAGAGCCCCTCTGTTCTCCAGCAGGATCTTAAATCCCAGGGCACTTTACATCCCCTTGTTAACCTAGGCTGTGGCTTTGTTTCATCTGCCCCAAATACCCAGCACTGCTCAGTCCCTACATATGACTTACACAGAGACATTTGTTCGAACCAGCACCTGGATTGTTGTGAGGACCCTGGTATAATTACAGCTGTAGTAACACAAGACTAAGGCAGAAACCACTACTACTGATGAGAGGTTTCCAGGTTGAGCTGGTGCCAGCGAGTGCTGGTCATTGGCAATAACCTGTGCACTTGGGAGGTACAGCATGGTCCCCTTTGACAAGTGCATAAACCCCCAGAATTACTTGACACAGGTCATTGGCTCTTCTGGTGGATGTCTCAAATAGAGATGTTTGCGCTGAGGTTGAGAATGCAGGGTCTGGGCCCTGAGGGCATCCCGCATTCATAACAAATACCTACTGCACAAACAAACCACCTGAACGGCTGTTTCCCCAGATGACCAAAGTTACCCGGTTCACAAGTTGCTGTTTGACGCTGCCTGCTATCCCGAAGGAGCGCGACCGGCAATTCCTTGCCAAAATACCTTTCGGCAGCTATTACAATCCATTAGGGTTAGAGCATGTGAGAAGCTGCTCAAGCCTGAGTGTGGGCTCAGCCATGAGGCAGGCAGAGCTGTGCCACACTGCCTTGCTCTGCCTTTCAGTAACACACCATCATGGGGAAAACATAGCACAGATCGCTGGTTTTACCAATCAACCTGTCTCTCAATCCCACCCGGCAGGGGTGGCCACCACCAGAATACTCTTTTTCCGTTTCCTTTCCTCAAAGCTGTTCTCGAGTAAAAGCATCATCCTCAGGCTTTCATCCCTTTTTCTACAGAAAACCAGCCTTATGCTAGAATAAACCACTTAAAAGTTTAGAAATCAACTTACTGTTGCTCAATCAACACAAATCAACACAAGTTAGAAATCAACTTACTGTTATTTAGGATGCAACTGCCATGACTGATTTCCTTGCTTGTTTTAAAATGCAAATGGTCCGAAGAAACAAGAAAAATCATGCTTTGACTGCTGTTGGGAAAGGGGTGACCATCACCAAGTACTCGCAAACCATACCTCTCTTTCAGCCAGGAACAAGGCCTCGTATTAGAAGCTTCCCAAATTGGGTAAGGGGTGGAGCTAATAAAAACTTGAATCAGCCTAGAGACCTGATGATTAAATCTTGGAGAGCTGAAGGCCATGTGAGCCAGTTAGTACCGACTTCTGCTGTGATGGATCTCTAACAACATGTGAAAGTTATCATCTAGTGAGGCAAAACATCCCTGTTGTTGGGCAGCACAGACACACAGCTAGCCAAGTTCTTAGCAAAACCATCTCATGAGCCCCACAGGGACTATTTGGGGATGTCATCCTGCACAAATATATCCAGTTCACACAAAATCATCTCAATTGAGGGTTAAAAAGTAGTCCCAACGCTACCTGCTCTGGAAAATCCAACTGCAAAGTTTCCTTTTCTTTTTTTCCCCTGCAGCATTGGAGCTGGGTCCATGCAATAAGCATCCACATACAGCACATACTTCTTTGCTGAATTTATGGATGCTGTTGCATAGGAAAGTAACAAGGCTGTAATACTGTGTAGCCCTGGTTAGTTCATACTGAAAAGCCAGCTCATGATTGCCTTGGATGCGCTTCTCCTGTTACTACTGAAGGGAATAGAAGACCCACACAGTCATAGAGCAGACAGCAGCAACGCCCCTTCCACAGCTGTCTCCAGTCCCTTTCTCTCCTGAAATCTGGCTGGGTGTTTCCTTCCAGGCTCAGAGCACAGATGTAAACTATTTAGGAATATCCCTATAGCCCTGTTTCTCCTTAGTAATGCCCGAGAGAACGAAAAATGTGGCCCGTTGGCTTTGTAACCCTCCGAAAGCAAAACCAAACAAGCAGGAGCCCCCCCCTCTTTCCAGTGCGGGTCTGAGCTGCAGCAGCCGGGGCTGTTCTCAGCACTGTGTGCTCTGTGGGGAAGCGTTGCTCTGCAGAAGGGTCGGGGCAGGTCCCACGCCGGTGGTCTCCAGTGCAAGCCATGAGCCTCTGCAGGGAAAAGAGAGGGTCACAGGGGAAAGGTTGGTTGTTGGGATGGGAGAACCGGGGTACCGGAGCCCTGTGCTGCCTGCTCACCCCCAGGTTTCCTGGAGCAGTTCCAGCTGGGCTAAGCTCTGCCCTCGCATGGGGGAGAGGGAAAACTGGATTCCATCCCTGCCACCAGAGCAGGAAGGAGGGTCTGAATCCCCCCCCCCCCCCCCCAGTTTTAACACAAGCCAGGTTTTAAGAGGAGGAATGGAGACTCTGCGTGGCTGCCAAAGCCCTGTTCAACATGGTGAGCCCTTGGAGACAGGGCTCATCCTGGAATGGTGTCTGTGCGGGTGGCAGTCCGGGGGAGCGGGTACCGACCGGGATGTGCCGTGGCCCAGGGTCAGCGCATGGGGCAGTAGGAAAGAGAGGGAACATGGAGGAGCGCAGCTTACAGCCCCTGAGGAGGAGCATCCGCCGGGAGCCTCTGACCACAGGGGAGGGTTTCAGGCCGGAGGACAGGGGTCGAGCAGGAGGACAGTGTCCCAAGATGAATGAGCTCCACTTACAGCTCCTGCTGTGTGCAGTGACATGAGCGGCCATGGGGACAGCGCTGCCCTGCTGCGGGGCGAGGGCCGTGCGGCCGCAGCTGCTTCCCGCCTGCCGGCGCTCGCCTTTGCCCCGGCACCTTGGGAGCAGCGCAATGGCTTCTGCTCCTCATGGTTTCCACACGGAACCCTCCTTTTCCGCTGTCCTTGCGCTGTCCCCATGGCCCGGCCTCAGGGCCTCCGAGAGGAGAGGCCCCAGCACGGACATGGCCGTTTCTGGCCGCTTCAGTCCCTCAGGGAGCCGGTGTGCCTCTGAGGTGGCAATGAAGGTTACAATGCCACATGGCCGTGAGGGTGAAGGTGTTAGAAGCGGCCTCGGGATGCCCAGGAGAGAGCAGGGAGGTGATTTAGGGGTTTGTTTGTGACAGTCCCTGTTTTGATCAGCAATAAATCACATCGGTTTTCCCTCAGCCTGACACCGGTCCCCCAGAAACACGGAAAGACGACAAAGATTCCCCCCTGAAGCGTCATCTGCATAAAGATAGTTGGAAACCATTGCTGTCGGTAGAACCCCTCATCCCGTTTGTGGCGGGAGCAGCCGGTCTCCTCGCCGTTTCGGATGAGGCCGATGGCTGCACCTCCATCCCGCCATGCACCGCTGCTGAATCCCACCCCAGGGTGGTGCATGCCCTGCGTGCTTAACCCCCGTGTATCTCACAGGGGAGCTGGGGGCCAGGTCAGCGCTTGGGAGCAGCCGGAGCCCCTCTGCAGCCGCCGCCGGTGGCAGAGCAAGTCCCGTGTGCATCCCCGCGCCCTCGCGTTCCCGGATCCCCGGCAGCGCTGCCCGCGGCCCCCGCGAGGCTCCGGAGGGCTGAATTTGAGCTTGCTGTTATTTAAAAAGAGCAGATAATAAACTCACTTCTTAATGAGACATATCCGTGCGGGAAGCGCGTGTGTGCTTGAGGGGTGGGCGAGAGCTGTGAGCAGAGTCAAGTTTGTCAGCAGTTGCCAAGAGTCTGCTCGAGATGTAGGTTCATCCTCAGTACCAGGAGCTTAAACCGGTGTGGAGGCCTGAGCCCATGTTGTCTTTCTCCTTCTGTGTAGACCTTTACCTTCGAATGCTAAAGCGATACTTCGGCTTACGCAAGGCGCTGCTGAAAAGGTAGAGACAACGTCTTTTGTCTCCTGCTTTGTTGTTCTGTGGCCTCAACAAAGCATCTAACAAAAAACACCTTGATATGATAATAATAATAAAGTTTGTTTTCCAAACAAAACGGTGTTTGGCCATAGTAATGTAAATTCTCAGTTCTCCACCACCCTTCACAGATGAGGAGAGAAAAAGATTCCAAGATCTCCCCAAAGGAGAGATCTAATTGTAAAACAAAGCACTAAGTATGACATTTAGCTGAGACTGTAAAGGCTGCAGTAATTAGAACAGACTCACACATATGGTGTGTGTCATGAGAGTCGTTAATGTGATCTCCCAAACCAAACCTTTATAGTTACCGAGAAGAAACAGGAAAATACAGCTATTCTCCTCAATCCTGAATCACAAAAGAAGCCTTTGCTTTAGTCCTGGTGAATCAGGAATGGCACTCCCATTTTAATTCAGTTAATCCGGAGGAGAATTGTTTCCTTTCATCTGCTAAGCAAGATATGAGCTACAGTTGTGATCTACTAATGCATTTACAATCTGATATGAGGGAAGGACATTGTCATTAGTGGCATGTAAATAGCTGGTTACTGTTAAAAGCTGATGCCAGCACATGACCGTGCCATGCTTCAGCTGGACAAGTGTCAGATAATCAACACTTCAGTTACCCTCGGTGCACCTCCCTAGTCACAAAAGCTAGGTTATGTTTCAGTGATGTTGTAGATGTAACACGGACCACAACGAAGCTTTTGTCAGCAGGCTCTTTGACGGGCTTCTAGCTGGAGATGTTGCAATGCTGTCAAATCCCAGAACAGCAGACCTGGAGATAGAAACAAAACAAAACCAAGCCCACAACAATAACAGCTTGTGTAATCAGATAATTTATAGGAGCTGAAAGCCAAATCCTTAGCTGGTGTAAATTAGCACATATACACTCACTTTCTCCATTCTGGGCTTAGTTCTTGTTATTTCATAGTTTTTAAGCTCTACCTTCCCACTTCAAGGTGCAGAAAGGACGACTGTAAGCTTAGAGCCAGCAGTCTGAAACTGTTTTGTGAAAATCCATGCTTGTTTAAAGCCCACAAATGTCTTTTCCAAACATTGACATCTTTTGCTGCTGCGCTTCAGTTGGGTACACACAGCTTGGAAAAGTGTTCATTTCATTGAGTTGAGCTCTTGGGCAGAAGCTCTTCCCTGTGAGGGTGCTGAGGCGCTGTCAGGGGGTGCCCAAAGAAGCTGTGGCTGCCCCATCCCTGGCAGTGTTCAAGGCCAGGTTGGACACAGGGGCTTGGAGCTGCTCCAGTGGAAGGTGTCCCTGCCTGTGGCAGGCATTGGAACTGGATGAGCTTTAAGGCCCCTTCCTGAAAAAGAATCGAGCACGAGCCTGCAAATCCACCTCCAGGGACAACAGTTTGGTCTGTTAAGACAATGAATCTATAGAGCATTTTACTGTCCCTTCTCCTGCCCCTTTCTTGCAACACCTTGGTCATTCACTCCGACACATAAACGAAGGCAGATGGCTGTGTGAAAATTAGGGACTGGATTAATTTCGTGAGTCCACTCTCGAGCACTGATGTTTTCCTGTAAAAGCTGCCATTTGCTGGAAATAAATGGCATGGGAAAAAGTATGAAAGCTATTTAGTTGCAATGGGGTTTGTGTTAGTGCAGGCGGTTTGTATTTGGGTAGTTTTTACTTCTGGGTGAAGTGTAATGCATGTTTGACTCATGGCTACCTTACTTGATTGAAGCGGCAGGCCCAGCAGCAGGAATAGCAGCACTCCTGCATCACATCTAAATCAGCATAAGCTTCCTGCTTGAAACTGTTGAGGCTTCACAGTATCTTTTCACTTCTTTTTTCTTCCCCTAAGATATTTCATTTATGTTTTCCTGACTAGATGCCTTAGAGGCTCATAGATTACAAGCACAGGAGCATTACCATATAACACAAGTGTGAGACAGAAAGCAAACAGGTCCATTATGGGGAGAATTACAATCATGCAACTACTGAACGAGGACGTATTATATTTGTGTTGGGATACAGAAGAAAGGATGGGTTTATAAATCAGTTTTCACAGACTGGTTTGGGCGTGAAGGGACCTTAAAGCTCATCCAGTTCCAACCCCCTGCCATGGGCAGAGACACCTCCCATTAGAGCAGGTTTCTCCAAGTGAGCCTGAAACATTGCCACAGCATAATCCTAACTGATAACCATTTGCATTCCCCTTTCCCATTCTATGTTATCTTTAACAAAGTTCTTTTCCAAGAGTAAGAAATAAGGAGAAACACCATTTTCTAAGCAATCACATCCAGTTCTTCCGCACCTTATGCTAATTTTGCAGTTCTCCACTGGTTTATTTTTCTATTTGCTGTCTATCCCAAGGACACCGTTATATCCCAGTACTCCCATATTTTGCGGGCACACCATTCTGTTTCATTACCTGCTTCATCTGGGGCCAATGTTAATGCACAAAAACCTTCCTATAGGAGAAGACCTTGACATGTTGGTCTCTGCCAGCAAACGCACCCCAGACCTAAGAGCCTGCAGTTAATAGCAAGCCTTTTGAGGCTCTGTCCTCATGGCACGTGCATTTCTCATCCCCCTCCGGAGGATTTTATCAATAAAGGAAACTACCCTGACTGTGATTGAAGACTTATCTCTTTCTTAAGACAGTGTGGTTAACAATCTTCCTCCTGAATACCAGATTTTAGGATCTCTTCCTATTCCCAAGACAAATACCCCAGCACACATCCACTCTCCATCATTCTGCCAAATCACCCAACCCGCACCAAACAGTCAGAAGTATATGAACCAAGGAGTTAAGCTCCTAAATTAAGCAAAAGACATCTCTCTTATTCCCACTTATCCTCCAGCAGTTACTTCTCCCCATGCTTCTTACACAAGGGAGGAAAGAAGAATTAATGCCGTTTTCTACTGCATTACAAACCTTCTGACTCCCTCCGCATTTGCTCTGTGCTGAAGGAAGCAGTTTAATGTGCATTTACCTGATGGGAAGAGTTATAGCCTATTGAAAGGATAACGCAGTAAAATGAAAAACCTACTAAAAGGCCATTTTGGAAGTGAAAAGCCTTTAAACTTCTCATACTGTTAAAACTGGGTCGGAGGGTATCAGTGTAGAAATGCAGCATTAGCACTCAGCCACTGGTAACTGCTATTGTTTTATTCTGAGGAGCAGGAATATCACCGGATTCTCAGGTTGAGACTCACAAGGTCAAAAGGAAAAAACCAAGAAGTGAAAACAGATACAAAGCAGTCACAAATGAAGGGTTTCTGCGGCCGGTGCGTTTGTTTCAAACATTCACTCAAGCTGAATTTCCTTCATTCGCACAACCGGGGATCTGCTTCGGGAATTGCATAAGGAATCAGAGGCCTGTACAGGACAAAGCCCTGCAGCCACCCACAACCAGCTTCATCCTTCTTCACAGCATCAGTTCTGGTCCACAGCCACACAGCAGAGTCCACTGAGGGCTTATCTTGCTGCTAAACAAAGACAGAAGCCTGCTCTCCTTATTCATTTTTGCCAGGAAAGCGTGTGGAGAGCTGAATCTGAAAGGACAGATGTAAAATAAGAGTACGTGCATTCACTGCCTCCCCTTTGAAGTGCTCTGTACAAGGAATAAAAACAAGCAACTCATAAAAATCAACAAAACATTGTTTCCTTTTGAAAACAAAGGCACCAAATGAAAACAAGAGGGTCACGTGAAATAGAAGTGGAAAAGCTTGGGATCAAAAGCAGGAGTAAGCAGCAACCATCAGTCATCAATATCAGAATATATTGGGCAAAAGCATCAATACGGGGCTTTCTTTTAAAAAAGAGAATGGAATACACAGAGTTTCTGCGTGGGGCACATTTCATGGTAGGCTGACCCACACAAATACAGCACAGCTACACAAACAAAGGAGTACAAGATCTGCAGAGACAACCACAAGGATGCTCCAAGCCTTGAACACTGCCAGGGATGGGGCAGCCACAGCTTCTCTGGGCACCCTGTGCCAGCGCCTCAGCACCCTCACAGG
>JARCZZ010005192.1:0-26060 GCA_030323915.1 Brotogeris chrysoptera
AGCACACCACCCTCCTAATAAGGAGCTGCCCAAGAGCTCATCTCAGTCTCCCCTCTGGCAGTTAAAGCCATTCCCCTTGGTCTGCCCCTCCATCCCTTGTCCAAAGCCCCTCTCCAGGTTTCCTGCAGCCCCTTTAGGCACTGAAAGACCAGCAGGCACCGAGCAGTTTTCTCTCTGTTTTGGGTGGGTGTTTTCATGTACAAGAGTGCATGAAAATCATTCCACCTCCCTACAATGGCATTTTGCACTGGCTTCTGCACTGATGCAAGAAGGGGCAACAAAACATGCTTAAGGTTAGGTATAGATCTCGGTGGAAGATAAGTGGTGCCTGTCCTGCCTGGGGTCTCTTGTATTTGCAAATACATAGCTATGATGAAGAGGGATTTTCAGATGTGACCCACAGGTATTTCATGTTAATGCAATGGTAATCTCTGGGAAAATGGATTCCTGCTAAAGGATGTTCTTGCGCTGCATCTATGAAAGCTAATGTCAGCCTTGTCCAGAGCAATATTAACCCTTGTATGAGTTTATGTATGCAGCAACTGCTGAGTCTTTGGCCAGGCTTGTAGATTTGACATTGAACTCCTCATTTCATCTCAACTTTAATAACATGAGCATTGCCACAGCGCAACAGAGCACCGATTCCTCCCGTAGCCCAGTCTGCCAGTGGCCCGCGCCAGATGCTTCAGTGGAGATTGCAGAGCATCATCATATAGCTAATTGGTGGGAACACGTCTTCCCTCTGCCAGCTGGTGTTCATCAG
This sequence comes from Brotogeris chrysoptera, assembly GCA_030323915.1. Taxonomy (NCBI): domain Eukaryota; kingdom Metazoa; phylum Chordata; class Aves; order Psittaciformes; family Psittacidae; genus Brotogeris; species Brotogeris chrysoptera. Next base: position 764 of record JARCZZ010005192.1, read on the forward strand.
CTATGTGTCCTGCAGCACCGGGGGCTGATGAAAATAGCCATGTGTAGTGCTGCTTGCCTGCCTTCAATCAGAGGAGCACAAACACCAGTGAATGAAACCTCTCATATGTTGGGTATTGTGTTGTTGCTATCTGTTGATTGCCTGATATCAGGGGACGCAGAGCCAGCATCTTTGATGGAGGTTCAGCGCTTACAATCACTGGAGAGCATCAACACAGGACCCGACATATGAGGGGCTTTGTTCGCTGATGTTTGCGCTCTCCTAATTTCCCTTATGGTCCAGGGAAAGTCAGGCGGCTCCTGCTGCAAGTGGGCAGCGAGATGCTTCTGCACATGTAAGTAGATAAAAACAATAGTAAAATTAAAGCCAAGAAAAGAACGCAAAACCGGGCAAAATGGGTTAACGGCTGGAGCCTGTGTAGGGGCAGAACTACAGACCCTGTAGTTCTACAGACTCTGGCTGGACCTGCCTGTCTCTAGAAGACGAGCGCTTCCCTCTCTTTTGTAGAGCAGCAAAAGCTATTCTTGTAGCTGTCGAGTCCTTTTCTGAAAGTTAGTGAGGTTTTTTCTTTGCCTCAATAACCTGCAGCAGAGAGTCCTACAGGCTAATTACATGTTTCATTTTAAATCCTTTTAATTTTTTTTGTAGTTCAAATAGATAACTGTGGTTTTCTCCCACATCTTTGATTCAGACAGATGATTTGCTTCATTAATTGATATGTGGAGGAGGGGGTCTGGAAATGAGCTGCATTTATGCTTCAAAAAATAACCTCTTCCCAACTGCTTTTTTACTTCTGTGAATCCTCATATTTATTGCAAAATTATCCTGAAGTGAATGCCATCAACCTTTGTCCAGGAGTTTGTTCCTGGATTAATTAGTCTCTAATGAATTTACTTCTCATCCTCTTTGATTTCCACCTTTCAGGCTGGCCTGGTGGCGGACTGCGTCCAGGAAGGTGCTTTCTACCCTGAGCTGTCAGTGCGAGGAGCAGGGCAGGGGCTGCTTGCTGAAACCAGCAGCTTTGCAGAGTTGGGATTTCAGTCATTGAGGTGAAAACACATTTGGAAAGTGCTTTTTCCCTGGAGGAGCTGTTGAAAACCAGTGAGCCCAGAACGGAGCCATCTCAGAGCCCAACCTGGTCCTGGTCCAGCCACTCTGTTGGGTGGCGCAAGCATCCCTGCACCAAACAGTGATGGATTCACCCTGCAAAGGGGAAGATTTAGTTTCAAGCCTTGCAACTTGTGATGATTATTTCAGCTCTTCCTCTTCTTGGCCAGATGGAGAAACTCGGAAAGGTCCCAGCTCTACAAAGCAGGTACCAAAGCAAATCACACTATCACACTGCCGCGCACCAGCCAGGGTCTCATCTCCCTGCGGAGCTTTCCAGCACTGCTTGCTTGCTGCTTCTTCCTTGGCTCTTTTTTCCCTGCTTTCAGCACACTTTGGTGAAAAACGGGTGTGAATCATTTTTTTGTGAGAAGCTTCCATTGCAAAAAGAGCTTTTTTTAGGAACGCAGCATCTTTTCAAGTGAAATGCCAGAAATCTCACAAGCTGAAGCTGAAATGTGCTGGTTGCAGCATTAGGTGCAAACAGTTGGCAAAGCTCGAGTCCCAGTGGCTAAAACACCAGAGAAAATGGCAGACAGTTCCTTGGCTTTTATATTTGGTCTGTCTTGCTTGTGTGACAGGAGGCAAGAGGGGAGGACTCAGCTCAGGCTGGCTGGCTGGCTGACGGACACATTGCACGGACAGCTTTATGTGGCACTCATCACGTGGATGTTCTGATTGCCTCCCAGTGCTAATGAAGATCTCCTGTAAAGGGCATGCAAGGTAGGAAAACATTATTATCCCTAATTTCCAGATGAGCCTGGTCCATGTGGATCCATTTGTCAGATATGGCACAAGCCCATGTAGGTGGTGGTGATGGTGTTCCAGGGCTGTCCCCATAATAGGTCTCGAAGATACCCCCAAAGCCACTAAGAAACCCCTCAAGAGCAGCAGTGCTGTTGGCTGAGAAATGTACTAAAAATGCCATTCCCACAGCTGGCTTTTCCTTCAAATCAAACCAATTGGTGGGTTTGGGGAAGAATTGTTTTCTTGGGTCTTTGTCCCTGAGATTCTTTTGTACAGAAATGCCTTCAAAAGGGGCGCATAAGATGCTAGTGGCAGCCTCAAGAAAATAGAGAGAAGAGATTTAAGGAAAACAGAACAGAAATGAATAGAATCTTTAGTGAGAGTAGAAATGTTTGATGCTGATACTAGATTGGGGTAAAGTGGGAAGAAAGGAAGGTAGATTGAGATGAGCTCTTGGGCAGAAGCTCTTCCCTGTGAGGGTGCTGAGGCGCTGTCGGAGGTTGCCCAGAGAAGCTGTGGCTGCCCCATCCCTGGCAGTGTTGAAGGCCAGGTTGGACACAGGGGCTTGGAGGGAGCTGCTCCAGTGGAATTTCAAGACGCTGCCACCTCTTTTGCATCGTTTTGGGGACAGTCCTGAGCAACAGCCTCAAGCGTGGGACATCCGCCCAGTGCCAGACACTGCTTCCTCCCACTTTCTTTATCACCTGTGAGTAGCTACAAGCTGATGACCAGCACAAATGGTTTATAGGCAGACCTGTAGAAAGATCTTTTGTAGGTCAGCTCCACGACAAGGATGGCTGGGTTGCCAGCTACTGAGATGAAGGATGAAGCCTTTGCTCTGGTCCCCTTTGACCAGAGCTGAGCAGCAAACTCAGCTTGCCCTCTGGGTGGAGAGGTGGCACATATGGATTTTGATAACTTTGTTCTGTTTAGAGGTCATTTTCTACTTTAAATATTCATGCTCTAAGCGGCATTAAATAAATAATGCTGCACTTGTTAGGCTGAGTGGCTTGCAACTTCTTCATTTTGTGTCTTGCTTGCAATTGAGGAGTGATGTGAGGCTGCTAAATACAACCTGCTCTGTAATTAGGGAAGGTTTTGTTGTTCAGACCCCATTATCTGCTAGCTGCCTTTGCAAAGCAGGACTGAAATGGTTTGCAGACAGGTCTTCAAAACAAGTCGCTGGTATCTGGAGGCTGGTTTCCTCTTGGGGAAAGCAAAATGATTGCTGCAAATCAATGGGTTTATTTTGATCAAGCAGAGCCTGGATCACTGTATGTGGTGTTGGGGCAACCCCTTCAACATGGGGGCAGGCAGGGTGCCCCCAGTGCAGCCCCATTGCTCCTCCATTGCTTCTGACAGGGGTGCTGGGTGCTCCACGTGGGTTTTTTATTCTGCAGATTCCAATGCATTGCCTGTAGAATCTGCATTAAATGGCAATTTGGAAGAAATCCCTGCGGCATGAGATTGAAAATAAATGGCAGTGCCTCTCATTTTATTTTCCCCTCTATTTGGTTGGTACCAGAATATCCCACAGTGTCTTGGGACTTGCAGTTCAATCCAGACACTCGTATTTGCAAAAGATGGTTAATGAATATGAGGTTTCAAGGTAGGAGCCTTTTAGTGACATGAGATTTATGCAGAGACAGTTATTATACTTCCCCCCCCTCCCTGCCTGCTTCAGAAGGAATATGAATCACCAGCTGAAGGCCTCCTGTATTTGTTAATCAGCTGAAACATAACAGTGATGTTGGGAAGTTGTACTGAGTTAACTGAGCTACTTCTCAATCTCAGAGCTTTACATAACCCCTTCTTAACGCACTGTTATTTCCTTTATAGATAGACTCATAAATTACTCCTGGTACACAAAATGTGTGGGAGGCTGCCTGTTTGCACAGCATGGGACCAAGACCTGCACATTCAAATATCGGCAGACAGCTGGAACGCAATCTGTGAAAAGGCACTCAGAGCCTCCAGGTCTATTAAATACAAACTTAGAACATCTACTGAGAATTTTATATCTTGCATTACATGGGTAATACCAAAAAGAATAGGTGCAATTCCTCTGGGACTTTCGTCAATAAATGTCACAGCAGAGCATCCCAAATATCTTTCTTCTGCAGGAAAGTGGCTCGCTGTGCACATAGGGGCTGTGGGGACGTAGCTGTGGTTATGCCTGAATGTATACTTGTGTGTAACTATATATCTGAGCGAGGAAGATCAGCCTGTGATAGCTCTCTTTAATTTAGTATCCCATTTTCTGCTGAACTCTAACCACATTGAGAGAAGCGGGAAACACGTCGCTTTGGGTTCTGCAGTTGTTTTGCCGCAGTCCTATAAAATTACAATGGATACAGAACCCAAATTGTCCTTTTCTGAAGCTATTTGCTTCTTAATGCTGGGAAAACTGCCATTATGGACAAAGTTGCTATATTTGCTTCCCACACTGTGTCCAATTTGCAGCCAGTTTTTAGCAGCCAGGTGATGCTGTAAGATGCAGCCACTACACTGATGGGCACAAAGGAGGCAGGGTCAAGATTACAGAGCCCTACAAAAGAGCCTCTGGTTCAGTTTCCATGTTATCACCTTTTACATCTGGCTGAATTCTTCAAGATTCAGTGTCTGATTTTGAAATGTAGTCCCAGGGCCAACTCTTATCCCAAACCCTCCAGTGATGCGCGATAACTTTAACGCTGCTTTTACTTCATGTAGCTGCAGAGATTATCAGCATCTTTCAGTTTCCTGTTACCTACAGCCAATAATCAAAACTTGGAAAAATACTTTCTCTTTAACCTAACGGCCACCTCTTGATTAAGCTGTTTTTGAATCTGAGCCTGGTAACATTTCCAGCTGTGAATAAGGTCTAGGTATTCAGGCTTAGTCGTATGTCAGATTTGATTAGTAGCATAATCCACTGGGCATGGAAGTGATTCACTAACATTTCAAAGCATCTCTGGATGCTAATGGGTTGCGGTTGTCTGCCATGCAGGAGCTGGATGGATACACCTGTTTTTTGGAAAGACAGAATCTGATCATGAAAGAAATAATGCATGCAGGTTTTATCATAGAATCGTAGAACGGTTTGGGTTGGAAAGGGCCCTTAAACCTCATCTAGCCCCATCACTGCGCCATAAGCAGGGACATCTTCAATGAGATCAGGCTGCTCAGAGCCCCATCCAACCTGACCTGAAATGTTTCCAGGCATGGGGCATGTACCACCTCTCTGGGGCAACCTCTGCCAGTGTCTCACCACCCTCAGCATAACAAATTTCTTCCTTATATCCAGTCTCAACCTACCCCCTTTTAGTTTTGTTGTTTCATTCAGTTCTTTTAGTTATGTTTCTTTTAATTCTTTTAGTTATGGTGCAGCATTGTCCAGAACTCATACTAAGAAGAGGTGAGTGCCCTGATGTGATCAGGGCTGCGGTTATTTGAGTGCTGAGGGAAGGCAATGCAGGTCAGATGGCCAGAGGCTGAGCAGCTCCTTACGAGCACCCTCACTGTGGAAACACGGTCGCCTGCTTTTGGGGAGCAGGGACAACTCCTCTCCACACCCAAGCCAGCAGTTATGCTATAGAGTGCTCAAACCACATCAGTACCCAAGGGGCAGCACAGGACCTACTGTGCCAGTGGCACATCAGACCCAGGCAGCAGGCATAGGTGTGCAATCCATGTACTGGCACTGTCCTCCGAGATTTGAAATAGAAACAGCTGAGCAGCAATTCCCATTCTCTGTACTTCTCCCACGAAATCAGCCATTTCTGTGGTGGCTTTGTTTCTATCAGGAATAAGGTGTGGCCAGGAGGGAAGAGGAGAGATGTAAAAACAAACAGCGCTCTGCGTGGCTCTGTGTCAAAGCAAAGAGCCTCTTGTGGGCTAGGCGACTGCTGGGAGGAAAACTTGTGTTCTTGCTTGCTGCCTGCTCATGTATTTAAGTTGCACCAAGTTTTGTTACCTCGGTGCATCCTTCAGCCGCATGGGGATGAAAGCTCTTGCTTACAAGGCCTGCTAGATGCATGGAAAATGCTTTGGGATTTTTGAGCAAGAAAGGGACAGAAGCCCAGACAACTGTTGCTTATTGCGCTGCTAAGGAGTAATACGATTTGGTTTGCTAGCAGCTCCTGCTAGAAACTCTTGGTGAAGTTTTTCAAGGGCATAAGTCATCATGACACCCACAGTTCTCTCCTTGATTCTACCAAGAGCTTTCCGGTTTTATAGCTGTGGGTGGGGGGAAAAGTCAAATTAATGTATCTGGTTTATAACAATCTATGCAGGGTGGGGAAAAAACCCCATCTTACACTTTGCCTTTCAGTTCTGCAATAATAAATTAACTATCATGCTTTAAGATGCAGTTGTTGTTCTTTTACATCTCCAGACTAATGCATCGTGGCACTTCAATTACATAAACCAGCTCCTCCTGCCCCATCTCCTGGAGGTGAAAGCCTGTGACCACATCAAGGGAAGGCTCAGTGGCTGCCTCGGCTGAATGTGGCCCATTTATATGCCAGCAGCCTTGCCTGTGGTCCCTGACAGTCCCCTGTGGAGGACATGGGGTACCCATCCCCACACTGTGTCACATCTCCCCATCAATGTCTCTGAAGGGGCAGCGTTTCTGTTTGTACTTCTTTCTTTAACAATTTAAAAGGAGTAAGAAGAGGGAAATTGCAAAGCTGCTGGACCAGAACACGGTGTGTGCAGTCAGAAGTCAGTGCATCCATGTGCTACGGCCACGGACGCTGTGTAAGACAACGGGAGAACATGATCAACAGCTATTTGTGAGAGTAATGAAAAGAGCCTTTCAACACAAGCGTGGAAGCACACTGGGGAAAAAGCTCTCTATTTATTTATATTGATATCCCTATTAAAATTGCTTCCCACAAATGATCTGTGACGGGCACTGCCTTGCCCGATATCTGCAATAATCAAATCCCGGTAAGGCAATTTAGCAAGTTGTGGTGGATTTTTTTCCTTCCAAGAGAAAACAGTGGCTGCTTCTTTCATTCCAGCAGCCTGGCTCTGCATCCCCACCCCTCTGGTATGCCCTGACTTGGCCAGGATGCACTGGCAAGGCTGGGCCATCGCTGAAGCCACCCTGAGCTGCACATCCGCCTGAGTCCAGGTCCCCGAGCAGAACTGCTGAGTTTGGACTCTTCCACACTAGGGCAGAATTCCTCAGCCCATCTCCATGAAAACATGATCATTGTCATTAAATACATACTGTGATACATAATGTCTGTGCAACACTCCCTGATGGGCCCATGCACCGAGCTTAACGACTCCTACTGTAGCTAAACACCATACTCAGCTGTTCAGACACCACCGCATGCTCGGCTCCTACTGCTGATGGAGCAGCCTGATGATTTTCTTAAGGTCTGAGATGATGGTAACACCATGAGAGTCACAAAAAGAGATGTCTCTTCTCCCTCCCACTCTCTGCAAGGTTCATTTCTCAAGCTGGAGCTGCTGAAGATGGAAAACCAACTAGAGCAATGCTGCAATGATGGTGTTACGGAGTTGGGATGCTACAACAGAAATTGGATGAACACAGTGGGCTCCCGAAGCACCATGTTTCGATGGGCTTTACTCTCCCACTTGTGAGACAAGACACTGCTGGGTCTGGTGCTGATGCTGTGGGCTCCTGTGTGCTGGGAACATGCGCGACCATGTGCAGATGGTGCTGCTGAGAACTGACACCCCGCATCACACATCTGTGTCCCGGCTCAGCTCAGGACTGGGTGAGTAGCTGTTGGCCCTGGCCATTGGATTGGTGTGTGCATCCCCTCCTGCCCCATCCAACTGCTGCCGCCTCCTTTGTTGTTTGGCCCCTTAGGAGTCCTAACAGAGCCCATAATATTTAGTGGGTTCGCTAGTGATAACGTCACGTTAAGTGGCAAAGCTGTGATAAATCACTCTCGCACATCACTCAATTTCATTTCTGAATTTTTATGTATTTCTGATAGGCCAATTTATCCCTGCAGCATCTCCAGCCTGTGCAGTCAATGGCATTCCACTGGGGGTGAATTTTGTCTGCTATTTACAGTGTGTGCTTTTAAGCAGTGATTGGTGTGACAGTGTGATCTGTACAGCTGTCTCCCTGTATTTATTCTTTTGCCTATAAGGTTGATTTATACCAGCTCAAAAAAAACCGATGCCCATAGCTTTTCACGTGAATGACTTTAAATAACTGATTAATGATTACTATTAGCATGGAATGGGGTTTGCAAAGCTGATGGGCTTGGTTGAGCAACTGCATGTGAAGTTGTTGTGTGCCCCTCTCCACCTCTAAACCTTCTCTGAGGTTTTCTTTACAATTGGACTGTACCCTCTGGGCTCAATCAGACTTGATGTGCCTGACATGAGGTTAGTGGCAGTGTCACCTGCGAGGGGAATGTCTGGCGTGTGCAGGGATGGCATCGTGTGGTACCTGCCCCAAGCGAGGGATGCTCTGCACCAACCCGCTCCTTCTGCAGAAATGAACCCCCCCGCCTCACAGATGACAGTGGTGACTTGTGGGCAGGGAGTGTTCAGGTGCTCTGCTTGAACTGCTATGGTCCTCGTCAGCTTTGTTTGCATGAATTTTATGGGCTTAAAATGGTCGCTCTCAAGGCAGCATCCTTTCAAGCTTGTGTGACATGAGCAGCCCCTGAAGCTCTGTTTATAAAGCCAGCTCCCTGGGTCCGTCTCTGCAACTGCAGTGACTTGTCTCCTGCATGTTTGGGTGCTGATCCACACCTCGCTTGTGATTTATTCAGCGTCACCCCAGCATTCTCCTGGGTTAGCGCAGTGCCGGGTTAACCTGCTCTGCTTGGCTTTGTGCCTCTGGACTGAAAATGGCAGGCTCCTGGTGGCCAGAAACACTCGTGAGCAGCAAAGCTCTGCTCCCATGTGTCATGGGGTCAGGGCACATCATCAGCATAGGGACAGGCTCCTTAATGCTGTGCCCTATCTTGGAGAGCAGCACAACCAGCATCCCCTGCCCACCTTGCACTAACCCGCTCTGTCAATCAGTATCGCTCCAGCAGCAAACACCCTCCCGGCAGAGCAGCTACTATACAGTTAACAGCTTCCAGGATGAGCCTTCTGAAATGTTTATTCCAGCAGTATTATCCTGCTTGAGCTACCACCTGTGGTACCAAATAGGAGGAAGGATGGCTACGTCATGAATACGTCCATGCCCCGAAAGGAGGAATTTACAAGCCAGGAAATGCCGTGTGTGTTTTCCTGGAGGTTTAACTCCTGGATGTGTTTGTTTTGATGCGCTTGCAAAAGGGTAACGAGAAGCAGGCTGCAGAGCAGCTCCAGAGGGGATCAGTTTTCCCTAGCGTTAAATGATGCAGCCATCCAGCTAGGAGCACCTTTGCTATTTAGTTGTCAGATTTGTCCCTGTCGAAGTCATAGGAAGGGAATAATAAGGTTGTTTTTTGTAAGATGGCACTGCTTCAGAAGTAGTAGAGGAGAAGACAAAGTCTGGGAATACGAGGAATTATTATCGTTATTATTATTAATCACAGCTCAAGTAAACCTGCCTGAGAATCACTCATTACTTGGCTTGCTTTCCTCTGGTTTCTGTTCCCTGAGCACAGTTTGATTAAAAACTGTGGCACCTCGTTTTGCTCCCAAGGGCCGATGCGCTGTGTTGCTGTCACCTCTCTGCAGCCAAAATAATGTGACACATCATGGAAGTGGTTGAATACTTGCGACTGGTTTTGATCGTCTTCAGAATATCGTTTGCACTTTATAAAGCTAAAGAATAGCTGGCCTCCTGCCGTTCCCATTCACATCTTATCCTTGAACAATGAGAAGAAAATCTGCCTGCAGTAAATGTTCGGTTTATGTTGGGGAATTTTTCTGACACAGAGAGAAAGGGAAATAAAGCAGCTTTATGAAATAATGGTGCCATTCGCAGATAAACATGGATATTTTTGCTGTTAACTTCATGAATAAGGGAGAGGAAGGAGGTCAGCTGCAGCTGAACCCATGCCAGAACTGTTTCCTTATTCACGGGGTTTAAGGTTTTTGAGATTTATGTTTTAAAGACTTTCACATAGATTTTTACCTTCCTATACCTCGAAAGGACAGATTTATTCCAGGTGTAGCAGCATGTCTGTGGTGTGCTGATAAAGCTGTGTTTCTGGGGGGCTGGTGGATGCAATGTCTCTGCAGCGGGCAGCGCAGTGATGTGCAGGGTGATGTGAATGGCAGGGCAGGGTCAGCACCAAGTCAGGCAAAAGGGACCTCATTTCTATGGAGTAGTTTCTATTTGTCACCAGTTCCAGTGCCCAGGGAAACCTGCTGTTGAACTCTTGGCTGTTTCCAGCCCTGGGACCCTTTTCTGCTCACCTATGGCAGCGCTGATGTGCCAGCTCAGCAGCAGCTCCTTGGAAAACGGGGATGCAAAGCATGTTGTGAGTACCGTGGTTGTATGAAACACACACATTTGCTAGCGTGACTGTGCAACCAAACATCAGCTCAACTACTTCCTTTTATTATTAATTTCAAGCTCCAGCTGCTGCCTCGAAGCATTTTGTTTTGTCATTCTGAAAGTCGCTGCTCAGAACAAGCAGAAGGGGAAGAAAAATGAAAGCAAAGCCCTTAAAACTCATTAGTAACATGAAGTCTAGCAAAGGCAGCTAACGGTGTCTAATAATCCATCAAGGTGGCTCATCTGCCAGCTGTAACGACGTCATCCCTAGAAGTTTACTAAAGCTTTATAAGGGCTAAGCTGAGTTTACTGCTTGTGGCAGCACTGTTGTGATGGCAGTGTGCAGGAGGCATTGCACGGCCAAGTAAAACAGATCTCAGTGCCCATGCCGTGCAAGAGCAGCATTGGGAACACGGGCCAAATGTGTGTCAGTCCAAAAGATGGGGCTTCTGTCACTGGCAAAGGCAGTCAGTGCCTGGGTACGTTACTTTTGCCAGAGGAAATCAAGGAAGTCCATCAGTATAGGGACCGTCAGCTGGCCTAAGAGGTGCTTCCTCGTGTCTGGTTTCACACAGCACAGCTCATTATTCTCTTATTCTTGCAAAGCTTTCCCCGATGGCCTCTATAGCATCAGTGTCATACTGGAGAGGATGCGGTATCTGTTGGGGATGTGGGGAGAGCAGGGACCAGCTTTCTGACTTGCACTGGCCTTGGTTGAAGCACAGAAGAGAAGCTCTAACCCTGCCTGTCCTCAGCCTGGCCAAAGCAGGGCAAGGGAAATAGGGGTGCACTGGGGGTGCACACACCAAGGGTACATGGGTCCCACTGATGCAGGAGCTGCTGAGGCTGCTCCATCTTGGGCTTCACAAGCAGTACATGACTATTTGTCACTAGCAGATACTCTCTCTGTGCCTCCTGCAAGGTCTCATTCACCTTCTTCACTCTCCCTTTCAGTGACTTTTCCTTTGCCCTCAACTAATCCATCATCTGGGCTGGCCCCTTGGAAACAGCCCATGGTGCCTTTGCTGCTTTATACTGCCGACCTTCAGGGTTTGCCGTTGCCACAGCTCCTTGTCCGTGTTGATCCCTTTTCCCTTTGGAGACTGCTGACATGTTCTGGTTTTGAAGCAGCTCCATATAAAACTGGAAGGAGGTCTCAAATCCAGATCAAGCTTCCCCCATGCACCCGGCCTCTTCCCTCCTTCAAGTTTTAAGCCATTCTTTTCACTCTGCTGCTTTGCGGGTCTAATGAGTTTACCGCTGCTATTCCCTCTGACGAGGGGATGGGAACAGTCACACAATTGCTGCAAAAGGCTTAGAAATACATGTAAGTGGTTTTGGGTTTCTCTGTGAAATCTGAATTCAAATCCCTGCTCTCAGGAAAGAAAGAAAAGGGAGAAACACAAACACTGAAGAGCAACAACATAAAAAAAGCCCTCTTCATAGGGAGGCTGAGGTTTCACTGCCTTTTTCTCTGGATGGGGATGTTGTAGCATTGCCTACAGAGCCTTTCTTCTCTGCATTAGGCGAGTGAGGAGATTTCATTTCATACATCATTTACAATGGAGTGCATCAAGAGCAGTGTCGGTGCATATTAACACAGGGATGTGGGGAAAGAGTTGGGTTCTTTGAAAGTTTCAAAGCATTTCCAATGAGGAGGGGAGCCGGGGCTGCTGATTCCCTTTCACTCCATCATAGAAGCTGTCTGAACCAAAAGCCCATGAAATGGGAAGAGGAGAACAAAGGCACTGAAAGGCTTGTAACGTACCAGCATTAGTAGGAGCTGGAGTAGTACGGGGATGGTGTAGCAGCTGGCCCTGCAAGTCTCGAGGAACTCTTCTGTCTCTTCTCATTGCTGCCTTCCTTTGTGTTCACACTGGAGTGAGTGCAGGGCACTCCTTGAACCTGGAAAGAACAACCAAGGGTTGGGAGAACATGAGGAAGATGCTGTCCTCCTCCTTCCTTCCCAGCCCATTTGGCCAGCAGCTGCCCAGAATCATGCTTTCTTCCTTGCCCTGAGCTTTACTTGAAGCCAGGTCTTCAGATCAGTGCACAGTGGTCATCCCGTGTATTGATTAAAACACCTTTTAGATAATGATTTGGTTTAAGAATCAATGACCTTTGGTTTTAAATATATTTGGGTTCGTTTTGATTTCCTCCTCGAATTTGCAGCCATAAGATAAGCTTGAGAAAACTGGAGAGTGTAACTCACTATGAGCTCTAAAACTAGATCTAGGGAAGCAAATGTTGTCTTATCACAGGACTCCAGGGCCTGGAGCTTTCTGGAAAACACCAGGCACCACAAAACTTGCTATAGAAGTTATGGTACTGACAGTGAAATGGCCAAGTCTTCTCCCTTCCCTTGTTATCATGTGGTTTCTTCCTGTGGCCCAACTGCATAGGCCACCCTGGAAGAGGGAACAGGAAAGTCCCTGACACCTTTTGATGGCTGTGCCAACATCTCACCACCTTCCTTGTGGCTAGAAAGAGCCATTGGGCAGGCGTGCATGGGTTCTCAGGCCTTTGTGCATGAAAAATCCTCTTTGCATGCTATGCTTTTCTATGGAAGACCACCTAAGGGGTCTTGAATTTTGGATAGCAGTGGCTGGCAGAGAGCCTTAGGAATAGTGCCAGTGTCAAGGGCATCTTCTAGGACAGTTGCACTGGGAGCACAGTGATTATCGCATCTGCCTGATGCTGCTCTTCCACGTACACGCTTGTACTGGAGGGATTGGGATGAGATTTAAATAGGAGTTCCCATGGCTCCTGAAATTAATACAAGGTCTTACTTGGCTGGAATTAATATAAAGCCTTTCTTGGCTGTTATAGAATTCACATTCCATTCCGGTGGGTCACCTTAACGCTAGAGAGTGCAGAAACACAGCAAAAATGCCCACAACGTCTGGGTCTGCTTACCTGGATTCAGGCACTTTTGGGCTCGTTCAGTAATTGCTGTTGAACAGAGATGCTTCCCTGGATTTACAAAGTTTGTTTTCAATTAAACTGTTGACTGGTACTTGCTCAGGGTCTGTTCCTGAGCCGGTGATGGATTAAAGTCACTCAGGAGACATTCAGCTTGGTCCAGGTGACTTCTACAAGGTTACAGGAGCAAAACAAGAAGCATTTTGGGTTTGTGTCAGCCGCAAGTTTGTCCCTGTTAGAGACAGGAAATGGAAACTTCTCCCATCACTCCCCAGTGCTCAAAACTCCACGATCTAATCTATTTCTCTCACTCTTCACCTCTCCTCCTTTATATTGGCCGTGTTGCACCAAAAGCCCCATAGTTACATGCTCTTTGACACTTGCATTTCAAAATGCCTGATTGTGGAGTTCTGCCAATACGAGCAATTGATCTGGTGCCACAGACCGCTTAATTATTCAAGGTCAGTCTCTCTCTGTCTCTTCTTGTCCAGGGAGCAGCAGCGATGGGGAATAGAACTTGAACAATCTTTAAATTTTAATCATAAACTTTAGGAAGTCACAGATTTGTTTTGCCGTATGCGCAGGTTTTTTCCTCCTACTGTACTTCCAACTTTTCCAGCACCGCCACTCAGAGCCTGTCTTTATTGCTCAGTACAACAGTGTGCTTTTGTAAAGCACAGGATTTTACACTGCTATTTAAAATGCATAAGTTGTGTGATCTAAGCAGTTTCCAGTTCACTTAGGAGCTCCTGTAAAATGTATCCCTTAAGGCATTTCAGCTGAGCAACTAAGAAGGTGAGGGTATTAGAGGTTGTGAAATGGCTTGTCTGCTAATTCTTTCTATGTGCATCTCTTCAGATAAATCTCCTGTGACCTCCTACTACAAGTAGAACATTAGTTAAGTATCTGCTTGGTAATGGAGTGTCCTGGACCTGTTCTTACATTGTATTACAGACCCTTCATGCTATGTGAGAACATTTTGGCCTTCAGGGAGGGTAGGAAGGTGTCCCTGAAAGCACAGGAGGTGTGAGCAACTGCTGGCTGACGCAAGGACACCAGTCCAGCCCTGCTGTGGTCACAGGCACCAAGGCAGGCTGGAGGCTTATTGAGCTACACAGCCTTAGGTGTGCACACGCAAAGGGTAACAAGGAACAAGGTCCATTTACAGCAGTCTTGGGGTGCCCTGATTTTCATCTGCCCCAAACTGTGGGAAAGCAAAGAGGCCTTTGAACCCCACCAGTCCATCCCTAAAGCAACTCTGGCAGCCGACAGAGTCTAAGGAATTATTATAAGAATAAATCATAATAACTCATCAAAATAATTAATCTATATTTTCTACATTATTATATAGAAAAGCTGTGGCTGCCCCATCCTTGGCAGTGCTCAAGGCCAGGCTGGACAGGGCTTAGAGCAACCTGCTCTAGTGGAAGTTGTCCCTGCCCGTGGCAGGGAGCTAGACCTGGATGAGCTTTAGGGTCCTTTCCAACCCAAACCATTCCGTGATTCTACGAATCCATGAAGCTGGCATGCCCGGACCTGTTAAGCTGTGCAGAGCTGCACATACTGAAGCAATATCAACAGTCTCAAAAGCCCAATTCTCAGGCAGGAGAGATATAAATTGTGGGTGGAGCTGTTGCCCCATTGCATCGCCCGGGCTTGTCACAGTGCTGAAGCAGGAACAAGCCTGATTCCCACTGCAAACTTTGCAGAGCTTCTCTGCAATGCTTGGTCCTCTCCCCACCAAGAGGCAGGGGGTGGTTTCACTCCCTGTGCAGGCTGTAGGCAGAGCATTAAATGCTCTTGAAGCGATTTTACAGCGGGGAAGCGGAGGCTCTGCAAACAGCTAATGGGTGTATTTCAATTCCCTATTAATTGCATATTTATTACCCGGCTGCTGCAAGGAAACGTCACGTTACGTTGATTAAATTTTTGAAGCCCTACAGTAAATATTTTAAACAAAAAAAGGTTTTGATCTCTGTTGCTGTTGGGAAGGGGGGGGGGGGAGAACTGCTGTTAGAGTTGCTATAATTAGCAAGCTCCATTGCAGACAGTGTTTTCCCACAGGCTCTGCAACATGCTTCGTCTGTGTCTGCATGCATTGAGACAGAACACTGTTTTATGTATACATTAGCTATAAATTATATATATTTTATATATCTTGTGTGTGAGGAAAGGAGAAAAGCAGCAAGCCTGTGCTGCTATCTCATGTCTCGTAGGTAGGAAAGATAAAAGGCAGAAAAGGGGATTTCTGTGCACTGACTGATGTTTTGGGGGTATAGGTGACCCGTCTGCTAGCCCTGGCTGACCAGGTAATGTGTTTGGTTACTTAAGCCCTTGCCTGTACCTCCTTCTGTTCCAAACTCCAATTCTCTGCCCATGTGCTTCTGGTTGATGGCATCAGTCATGGACCATACGTACAGGAGGATTTCACTGGGCAAGCCTCTGCAAATGTCACCCAGACATGGGGCAGAGATGGCCAGGCACTGACATCTTGTGCTTCATCTCCTGACCGTCTGTGCGGTGTCGTCAATGCAGCCCAGCAGCAGAGAAAACAACAGTCCATATTCCTGACAGACTGAATCATCTTCATATCCTGCTCAGCCCCCGCTCACCTTCTGCACAAGAGGCTGCAGAAACCAAACCCAGCAGCAGAGCTGCAGCGGCAGTATGTGACCAGCAGTAGTTTTGCTCCTGTGCTCCCTTCAGAGACGCGTGGGTACTGGTTTGGTCCCAGCCCTGCTCTCCCCAGCCTGCGGCAGCAGCAGGGTCCCCATCCCAAAGTGCGGGATTCCATAATGGCCAGGGGCAGCTCCCTCTTCCCTCAGCTCTTCTCTTCTTGATATTCAATACGAATTAGAGGAGGCGTCAGCCATACCCAACCAAACAGCCATGGATACCTGCCACAGGACAGGACAAGCTCAAATGAAAGACAGCTCCAACTAATAAACCCAGGGATGTGCAGGTCAGTGGAGTCACAGGCGAACCAGAGGGCTGTCAGTGATGGGGCTCAAACAGCCCAAGCTTGGCCCCAGAGCTGAAAAATTGGCTCTAACGCAAAGCAGTGCTGAGCTTTGGTAAACCCCTTAAGGGACAATACACCTTTCGGGTTGCATCCAAGGCTTTACCTTTTCGATTGTGGTAGCAAAGGCTTGGCCAGTTAATGCAGGCATGCAGCTACGCATTGATTTATTTTCTTGCACAGCCCTGAGCACAGTCACGGTGCTCTCTGTTTCCCTATTGCTGTCCCAGAGTCTGTAGCTGCTACAGGCTAACCGACAGGCAATTTTCAGGGCCAGAACTTGTTGTTGTCAAGTCTTAGTTGTTTGTTAAGCTGCAGTATTTGGCTTGGCTCATTTCCTGCAGTGGCTCCCTCTTGGAGTTGTGTGATTGCAGGGGGTGCAGCAGTTATTAACAGTAAACCGAGTTTCAATCTCTTACAATCGTACATGAAGGCTCAGAAAGTGTGAACCTTCAAAGGCACAAAATACAGACAGCAAACCCAGGAATTATGCAGAATTTCTTTCTCCAACAAAGGGTTTTGAAACCCATTTTTGAGATTCAAGGGACCTCATGCCTGATTTCTGCAGCAAAACTTGGCAGTGCTAAAACCAAATGAGCTGCATTTACCTATGAATGAAAGGGTGGCAGTGGGGGTCTGGGGGAGACACGGCTCCATTTGGCAAGTCCCAGTGCAGAGAAAAGAAATTAAATAAACAAAGCAGGAACAGAGTACTTTCAAAACGAATCAAACAGCATGGACCATTAATGTTTCAAGAGATAGGAGCTGCATGTGAGCCAACCATCCCCAAGATATTTATTCCCTATCTTTAAAATAGGGAATTGCATTAGAACAGGTAGAATCTTTCAAAGCAGGGAAAATTTTAAAGGGCACTCACTATACTTTAAAGAAGACTTCAAAAACCATCTCCAATATTGAGCTGAGTAAGTTGGAGAGATTTGTAGGTTATAGCAAGGGAGAGTGACGGGAATACATATGGAGCAAGCCGGTTACTGCAGTAAACAAACCTCCCCCAGACTCGCAGCGAGTGCTTCAGCTCAGGAGCAAATGGCTTCACATCTAGAAATAGGTTTTAAAGTAAGACAAGGCAGTAGGTAAACACCAGCCAAAAGCCATAAACTATTGTTATAGAAGATGAAAACCAACTGGCCTTGGCCATTGGGTTGGACAGGAAGAGCACAGTGAAGACACTGTTTTTCATAGCCTGAGATGTAGCCTTGAGGAACCTAACCCCTGGCAGCTTTGAAATTAAAAATGATGAAAAAGGAGAAGTTTTCATTACGAAGGAGGACAGCACAGCACAGCTATAGAGGCACAGCTTCAAACAGTGCTGCTTTACATCTGCAACAAAGCCAGCAACTGCACCGGAAGAAAGCGGCTCCGCGCCACTATTCATCGCGCACCATCAAGGGCAGCGGCGCAGCTCGCCTCGCCGTATCCCATCCCGCTGGTGAGAATGAACCATTTTATCTCAAGGAAAGAGACATTATCATTAATTGACTTGCACAGTGCTTGTCACTAATGGCTGGGTGCTGTAAAACAGAGATACTGTAATCACGGACAGAGTTTTTGAATCTTGGCAAAGATTGCTTAGGCTTTAATTCCGCCCCTCAGCAGGGCTGGCATTGCCCTTGCCATCACAGTCCCCAGGTTCTCTCCCAAGCACGGTGGCAGGGACAACCAGGGGTTTCTCTTCCCAGTGCCAGTGTTCCCTGTCCCTTGTATGACTACCCTGGTTCCTCATTTTCCTGCTGTTTTCCTTAGCATGATCCCAGTTGGACTGAGGTAACTGTGTCTCCTGTATCCTTGCAATATTGCCCATTCCCACAAATTAGGGGTTTTTTCATTAATTTTAAAAGCCCCTTGGCTCTTCTTTTTCAGGATTTAGTATTAATTTTTGTAATAATTATTTTATAACGTAGAATAATAGGATCATAGAATGGGTTTGGTGGTGAGGCACCTTAAAGCTCATCTGGTTCCAACCCCCTGCCATGGGCAGGGACACCTTCCTCTAGAGCAGGCTGCTCCAAGCATGTTCTTGCTGTAATTTTTAAGCTGCTTTTCAAAATGCTAGCTTCCCACCACAGTTGTAGCACTGCCCTGGCTCTGTCTTGGGTAGCAGGAGACAGCTCAGAAGTGGCTTGAAGCCGCTTGATAACTCAGTGGCATGATTTACCCAGCATAACCATCCACTTCAAAGCATTCTCCAAACCCTTGTCCAACAAACCCTGCAATAAACTAAAGGGTTTAGTGCGGGGCAAGAGCTTGAATGGATGCAACAGCCCTAGCAGCTCACCCAACAGCCAGCAAGCTCCTCACCACTGGGTCTGACTGCATCTCCTGCGTCCATCCCACTCAGATTGGGTTGAAGGATGCCCAGATCAGTGTCAGGGCACTGGAGCTCATTGGAGCTGTTCCATACAAAGCCAGAGCACCAGCCAGATGCTGCTTCCTGGGAAAGCCTCCCCACTGTATGGGGAGGAGGCAGCGCAGACCTGTGTGCCTCCCAGCTAAGCATTAGTGAAGCTTTTTAATCTCTCACAGTGGGATTTCTTTTTGCTTCAGCATCGCGCCATAAAGTATTTCAGACAAGGTGACATTTTCTATCTGCATAAAGTGCTTGCAAACATTGTGAATTTAACTTTTATTGGCCTGATTTAGGGGTATGGGACTGCGCATAGTCTTGGTCTTCCAACCTATAGGCCTGCACTTTAAGTGATGAATTAGTCAGTAAAATAAACAGGGTACTATCAAGCCGTGCACACATCTGCATCTTCCTGAGAAGATTAAACCTTGTCTGAAAGTACAAAAGCTAATGATGGTGAAATCAACTTGGACATAAATTACCCCAAACTCAAAACTCATCCAGAAGTTTCTGAGAGCTTGAACATTCTCCTGGAGCAGAAAGCCTGGAGAATGCTTTCTGCTCCAAGGTGTGTATTGGATGGCAGCGCACGACCACGCTGAACCACTGCACAGCACTATCTGTGCCACTTTGTCTAAGTGCTGACCATTACCCATGAGGTCTGAGCAATGGATCAGTAGATTCATCAGGGCAAGATCCTGATGTTACCACAGTTCCCATTCTCTTCCCCATGTACCAAGGGGAGGAGTGATGCATCAGTTACCATTGGTAGCAATAAACAAATGTTGATGCCTTAATGTCAACCACCACACCTGCAGCTAAGGCCTGATGGAATACTGATAGAACCATTAGTATCCAGGCTGGTGATGTGATTTTATATTTCATTTAACCCAGAACACAACATGCTGCAATGTATATATTTGCAACTGCTCCCTTGATAGTCTCTCTGGAGTATTATAAAGATTTATCATGTAGTGTTTGGTCAATACTAAATACCATGAAATGTCAGTAGAGCAGCTCTTGGGATTGCTTGAGCAGTAAATAACAGAATCGTATAATATCCAGAAGGAAACAAGCAGGTGAGCAAGTAACCTTAAAGAAACAATGAAACTAACCTGAACCCTAACCTTTTGGAAAAAAACCACAACAAAGCAGGAAGGACTTCATTAGGAAGTCCTCTTGACTTTTGATGAGTTGTACGAATACCTGTCATTTAAGTGCCTTGAAAAGGGTAGCCGTTTAGCTTTGGAAATGCTGTGCCATGGATTTTTGAGGCCAGGTGCCACATTAAGTTTCCTTTCAGCTATCTCAGCCTGCCTCATCACCCTGTGTCAGCAGGAACATGCTCTGCATCCTCCTCACCAGAGACCTGGCTGAGAAACAGCAGCTTACTACATGGAAGGCAGGATGGACACCACTTCCCGATGCCGACGCTGTCCCTCCTAATCACTCCCCAGCTAACGGTGGGCATTGCTCAGAGAAAAGGCTCCAGGTTTGTTTCCTACAGGTCAGTAGCTGGCTGCCATTTAAACATATGTTCCTCTTTCCCTGTCTCTGACTTGCAGAATAGCTTGCTAACTAACCAAAAGACAACATGGTGAGCCAAGGCTATTAGTGAATAATAGTGCCATTTGCAGGCAGCAAAGGCTGAAAGGCTTCCAGAGCGGTTAGCAGTCTGCAGGCATCTCCCAGAAATGCATGAGCAGAGCTCCTGTGCATCAGCCAAAGAGCAATTACTCTTGGAAAGCACGTCTGCCTCGTGCTTTAGAATCTACCCCGTTTGTCCTGACTTTAAAAAGAATGTGCTGAAACAAAGCAGAGAAACTGGAGGAAAGGACTCGCCATGCACATCTCATGGCACCCTCCGGCACCATGCTGAATACCCAATGGCAGGGACAGAGCTGGGGTAAGCCTAGAGCCTGGCCTTGAGGAAGAGGCCATGGGTAAGCCCCCTCCTGGCCTTCCCAAGAGCAGAGATACAGGCAGCATGCAAAGCTCCTCAAAAAGCTGCACTTTTAGGATGAACTTCAGTCAAGCAGCCTCGTGTGTTGGCTTTCTCTTTTTGCTTTTGGCTTTCCGATGTTTCTTTTCCCCAAACATCTCATTTGTAGCTGAAGATTATATTCCTAACGGGGTCATTTGGTGTGCAGTACTGTACACAGTTCTGCTCTTTAAAGAACTAGCATGAGTCCTAACAGCTCTCCAGGCAGGAAATCTGGTGGGAACTCTGCTTTCCTGCTTACTGATCTAATGCTGGATCCAGCGATCCCACTGAGCCCATCAGTGCAGCGCCTTGGTAGCAAATAATGACACGGGGAGCCACCAAAGGACTGTTTTACGGTCCAAACTTGTTAACTTGAGAGAACAGGTCTTTTACAACATCATTATATTTTTTGGCAAATCACAGAGATGATTCGAGTTTATGCCACATCTTTGTTTAACCACTCTGGTGCTACTTTTTTCCCCCTTTAAATTGTATATTTCAGTTCCTACTCGAGTCTTATTGTCAGCATTAGAGTGTGTGCGTTTTTTCCTGTATGCTGTCGTACATTTTTGTGGTTCACTTCTTTTAATTATGCATTTTAAGTAAATTGTTTTATGACATCACTTGTTAATTGTTCAATTATCACTTTGCTCCTCCACTGCTCTACAGTGCGCAGTAGCCTTGAAGTGCTGTAGGAGTGTGCCACAAACAAGAGGGAAAAGAAGGAAATGGCCTAAAGACCCAAAGATGCATTGTAGACAGTTCTGCACTATTTAATTACATGTTGTTTGGCAAATAATTGGTAAGAAATTAGCTGCTTTCTCATTACTGGGAGAGCGTTTGCAATGTGCCACCAGGCCCCTGCCACGTGAAGCCTCCTGCTTCTGGATGGCTTCTGGGACAAGATCCTGGTGCTGCCATTAGCCCTGGAGAGGGAAGCTGTGATTTGCATGGGTCATAGCTGGCAGGGCTATGGGGTTACAGGCTGATGTGCCACTCTTAAGGCTAACAGCATCTCATGGCGCTGTAGACATCAGCATGGGGACTGTGCAAGGTGGTTAGTTGGTGCCTGAGGGATGCAGGTAAACAGGAGATGCACTTAGCCATCACCTCTTAACTCCCTCAGCTCACCTGCTGCTTAAAGTCCATGCTCCTACTCTTTAATTTACTCCCATACTTACTACGTCGGTCCTCCCACCTCACCTTTGCTTTAGGATGCCATCCCCCTGTTAACCTTTGCATCTTCAGAAAGGTGAGCGATCCAGTGGGCTGCATCTCCCTGTCATCCTCCTTGTCTGAATTCAGTAGGAATAATTAAAAACAGACCAAACCCCAAGTGATGCAGCTGCACAATTAGTCCTAGGTGTTATGCTGAGTGCTGTATCTGTCTGTGAGTCAGCAGCAGACAGGTACACACATTCCGATAGATGGATGGATGGATGAAAGGAGTGGTGCTGCCTATAGATGCAGATCTATTGAGTGGCTCGCTTTCAGCTTGCAAAGATAAAGGTTCATGCCCTCTCTGACAGGAAGGACTGATATTGGGCTTGTATTGTCTGAGCAATTGGTTGGTGCAGACAAAGGCAACACTGCCCAGGCAGTTGGTGTTACAGCAGTGGGGTTTTAAGTAACTCCCACTCGGATTTAGGAGACTAAGAAAAGTGATTAAGAAGTGCGCAATTCCTCCCACATGCCCAGCCCACTTGTAACACTTACTGTCCATGTTAATGTGCACACATCATTGCCTTTTTTTATCATACAATGCCCAAAGACAGCCTGGAAGCTTGTTTATGACACTGAACTCTTCATCACATAGCTCAGACAAAGGTGCTCCATGGCATGTCCAGTTTCATTTGCACATCAGGGAATCCCAGAATGGTTAGGGTTGGAAAGGACCATACCTTATAACAACTGGGAAGGGATGTGTGAGTTGATGGCTCGTGTTTCTGTTAATGTGACCCATTTATAATAAAACCCTGAAAGAGAACTGAAGATGCTGAGATTCCCCATATATCACTGCAGTATCTCACTTGTTTTACAGTAATTTGATGCTGCCTGAACACAGTAGTCGACCTTCTTTTACTCCTGCTTGCAGGGTAGAACAGCAGGGATGATAAACCTTATGCTTTAGTTCAGAAATAGCACACAACAGCGAGAGCGACCAGGGCTGCACCACGGGAGAGAGTGGGTTGTGGCAGCTCAGATTACTGAGGTTTATTATACATACAAGAAAACCATATTGCCTGCCAGAGAAATTGCACGTTGGCCTAAAAGCCTGCTAAGGGTTCGTTTGCTTTTTAAACCTGGGTTCATACCTAGTTTTATGTCCCTTCGCTCCTGGAAAGCGTGTTCATTTGGGAGCCCCGAATGACTTGGGAGTCCTGAGGAGCTGAAATGGAGACTTTCACAAGGACTGTGATGGTCCTGCTCCTCCTGGAGCTGGCAGTGGCTGGACTCCACATCAGCTGAACACGCATTCAGGTTGCTGTCCTTTCCTAAAGGCAAAACTGGCATCTCACAACACCCCAAGTAAAAGGAAACCTGTAAAATAGCTGCTTGAGTTGGAAAGGGAATCGTGATGTGATCACGGAGGGGACATCTCACTCTGGTCCCTTGAGCATTGTGTTTGTGCCCTAAATTGGGAACGAAAATGAAGAGTTGAAGTGACCTTGCATCACTGTGCCTGATCTGTGGAGGATCAGCTTTGCTCTTGGAGCGACACAGTCACGGGGAAGGATAAACCTCAGCACAAAGAGACTGGGAAAAAATAATAAAGCAAATCTAGCACAGGATGAAAGCAGCTCTCGGGGTCATCTGGGTGCTGGATAGCATCTGCTTTTGTGTATAGAGAAGGAAACCTAGCATGAGTAATGGCTCTGAAGCAGCTACACTGGATGTTTATCACGCAGCTACGACTGGGGCAAATGAGAACATTTCTACTCTTTCAGCAGGCAGTGCACAAAGTGTGTGACTCTCACAGTGACCACAGGCCTCAAGAACAGCGGGCAAGCGCCTTCCTTGTAGAAAACCATATAATCTCTTTCCAAACCCATGAAGCCCAACCTCAGAGATCACAGGGAGCTTGCCTGATTAAAGACCAGAATAAATTTCGGGGCCAGGTTGTCTGGCTGTTGTAGCAGCAAATGGGAAGAAGGGCCTCGGGCTGTTTTCCTTGACATGGAAAACTTACATGACATATCATTTGATGTGTTGATTCTATTTTCTAAGCATTGCCTAGCACAGAAATCAAGCTGGCTGCAGCTCAGCAGCCATCAGCTCTGCCCCACACAGTCCAGCACTTGTGCCTTGCAGAGCAGGAGCTGTGCCCGGCCCCTATGTCTCTCCTGGCAAGGATTATGCTCCCTCACGGGCACGAGCATCTTTTCTCAGGTGTCTTTCCCACCTCCAGCACAAGCTAATTATAACCCCTGCACTCCTCCATCAACTATTTACATGATCACAGCCAGCCTTTGGCATGATTTCTTGCTAACTCTGTAACTGTAATGGCAGTCTCTTAATGACTCTGCTGCCACCAGCTAAAGCTGTGCTGCAAATCATCTCACCTGGCTCAAGAGTCTGCAAGTTATCTACATAGGGATCAGCTGGGTGAATGGTCCTGCAACCCCAGATGAACCTGAGCTCTCTATGGCATGTTCCAGAGGAAGCATCACATCCCTTTAGGATCCACAGAAAAGGGCAAATCCCACTGAAGCATCTCTGCTCTGGGGCTTATCTCTATGGGTGACAACTCAGGAGGAAAAGCGTTCATCCTGAGGAGCTCTGCTGAGCTCTTCTTATATCTCGTATGTATGAAAGGAGGAAAGAGTTGCTTGGGAGGCTTGAATTGGCATTTGGCTGGTGGGATCTCTCTTGTGCTAGTGTGTGAGGAGGACAAAATGAACCTGACTGTCAAGTCCTGGAAAAAGCACCCAGCTTAGAAGTAGGAAAAGAAAATAAAACTACTTTGTGCTTTGTTGTTGAGCTTAAAAACAGTTTAAAAAGCAAAATCAATCCTAAATCTTCAAGGTCGAACCTTTGGGTCTGTCATTGTTTTCTTTTCAACACTAACATGTCAGAGCTTGCGGACAGACCTTTAAAGATGCCACGAAAGGGTAGTGCTGAAGTGAGGAGACAGCTGAGGCTCTTCCAGTTGGAACAATTCTCCAACCTGCACTTCCTGACAGAGGCAAGGGAGATGGCAGATGGTAGGTGGCATCTTGTTTATCAAAACAAAAACTGTGGGATCTCTTGAGGTGCAGGGAAAACCTCACAGCTGAAGTGAGAAGTTGTCTGCGTGCACTTTCCTCTGAGCTAAAAAACTGCTTCTGCTTGGTGCAACTTGTACGCAAAATGAACCTAGCCAAGGAGAATTAACAGGGAGGACATCGGTCCTGTGCTGGGTTGGCAGATAAGTTCACCGGGGATGCCAGGAAGCTTTGACCCCAGGAAACCAACACTGAGGGTTGGAAGGGCATCCACACCAGCAGGTAACATCAACCCCACTGAGAACCTCAGTGTCGTGGTTTAAGTCGTAAACCAAACCTTGATACCATTTCATATCTGGTCCCAGTGCAAAGCACACTCACTCACTCACTCCCCCCTTCTTCTTCCCCCAGTCCCGGGAGCATGGGGAGGAGAATCGAAAGAATACAATTCACGCAGGTTGAGATAAGAACAGTTTAGTAACTAAGGTATAACACAAATCACTACTGCTACCACCAGTAATAATAC
>JARCZZ010005194.1:0-14613 GCA_030323915.1 Brotogeris chrysoptera
GGCCTTGAACACCGCCAGGGATGGAGCATTCACAACTTCCCTGGGCAACCCATTCCAGTGCATCACCACCCTTACAGGAAAGAATTTCTTCCTCATATTCAAAAATTCCTAGAATTGAGAAGTTGCAGTTCAATTTCCAGAACACTCTTTTTGTACACTCTAATTTGCTTTTCTTCTGTGGATGAGAAAAACAGCACGTGAGGTAATAACTATTTTTGACCAATGCCCAGTGTAAAATTGCTGCATCCACCTAAGCCAGTGGTAACTCTGCTTTGGACTTAAGAGATACCACGGTCAATGCTTTGTGAGCCATCTGATAACAAAATGAATCAGCTTACAAGCCTTGCACTTTGGAAAATGTGAGAAATAGCATTCCCATCATGCGCTTTTTCACTTCAGTTGTCAGGTAATTTTGGATGTCATTTCTAGAATCATTTTACCTGACACTATGAAAGCCATGTAAAGTGCATGCTCAGGAATCCCTGAGCATACATTGGAATTACAGCCATTTATCCAACGGGGGGGGGGGGGGAAGACATCTCTCCAAGAATATCTTCTGAGAATCTGGAGCCTGATAAATTCCTAAGCCACGTGTTGTTGATGAAAATGTCACAAATCCCCTCCAACTGAAACACTTGCTCCCCTTTAGCTGGTCAAACTACTAACAGTGTGGTCGTGACAGAGCAAAGCTTCAATGCAACTGCTGAAGCTGTGAGCCTAAGCTGAACCCCTCCAGCACCATCACACCTCCAGCGATTTCACCACAGGACAGACCAACTGGCAGTGGCAGCAGTGTAAATGCAAAGTTTGTCCCTAACTTCAAAAGAAACTGTATCAGACTCTGTAAGCTCTCACCAGGGAGTCAGACCTTCTCCCATCTGCTTATTACTCATAAGACCAATATTTGCCCTGATTTTTCAGAAAGAACTGAAATATGCTGAACATTATTTTGCTTTAAAGTACCAGTGACACCTTCCTGCAAAGGAATTAAGGATTAGATATGGCTTTTGTCTCAAAGTAACTGCTCACAAGGCAGGTGCAAAAGGGGCAAGGGAAGACAGTAACTAGGGACTGGCTATTTCAGAATGCTGAAACAGTCTGTTACAGGTAACAGGACTGGAATTAAATCACACTGCTTTTACCATGTAAGTATAAATGAGCTGTCATTATCCCAGCTGGAGCTTTTATTTCCTAAAATAGCTTCTCAAATGGAAACACTTAAAATCCACTTTAAGTGCACAGCTGAGTCATGAGTGTGTTTAGGATTATTATTTCTGCCATAATGTACCTTAAATTTGAAAAATGCTATGAACTATTTGTACTGGGATAGAAATAGAGAAATGCCATTATTTTCCTTTGTTCTTCCTATTCCCTCTGGTGCCCAGCATATCCCAATTTGATGCTGCAATCCCTCTACTAGTTTATCAGTATTGTTTCTTTCTAAATGAAATGCTTTACTTGTCTTCCTGTGGGCAATTAATATTTTTCTTGTTTGGTTGGCTTAAATAAGCTATTGATTTTATTTTCAAGGTAATTTAAGGTGGGAATATGGTTCTTATTTGATAACTACCGGCCTAATGTGCTTTGAGTAAACAAATTTTATGGTTTCAATTTGTTATTTTTGTCATCAAAATCGACTAAGCAGCAACTGCTATTCATATGGTTGGATTTGAAGATTAACTGTTGTGTGAAGCAATAAGTAACACTCATAATTTAATAAAGTGTTACCCATGGCTAAATAATTACAAGAGATAGGACATAAACCACTAGAGTGGTCAAGAAGGTTGTCATTTAAATATATGCTAAAGCAGGTGACAATGGGGTAGCTGCATAAACAAAACTAAATGCTACACATTTTGAGAGGCCATACTTTTATTATGGGAGACTCACTTCTGCTACAGGAGCTGGCTGAGCATGGCCACCTCAGTGACACAGTAATATTGCCATCGGGTGCTAGACTGTGCAGAAATAAGAGGGAGTTTGTAGCAGCTGTCCTGTTCTACAGCTGATGTTGGTTGTACCCAAAAAGGGTGGAGACATAAACTATCACTTTACACATTTTCAACTTCCATCTTTTCTACAAGATTTGAGATCAAAGCTATTCACATGTCCCTAATAAGCACTCCTAATAACCATAGCTGTCTGTAAAGGACATTTAAAAATGTATTCCCAATTCAAGCATAGGTCTCTTAAACTGCCTGAAGCTTTTACATGTCATAGGATGAAAATTAACACCCTCCCCCATACCAGACTTTCATGCTGAAAAACAGTAGCAGCTCTTTAGTCCATCTTTAACAACACGTTGCTCAATTTTTCAAGGGAAAGCAGTATAACCCTGTACCTCTTGACAGGAAAGCCTAAACTAAACCAAACACCACCAGTAAGCATTTTAAAATGCTATACTTGTATTTTAAACATCCTCTCATGAAATAATATTATTCCAAATGCTCACAATTTAAAATTAAAGCATCCGCAGTAATAATCTATATTTTTTGTGCGTGTGTGTAAAATGTTGAAAGGCCTATGAAGAACCAGTAACAAGTAAAATAGTGACTGCAAAGGGTTGGGCATATGGTTAAGATAGAGAGCCAGCTTAGCTTATGGCTAAGGAACAGATAGAGGGATAACTTTCAGGAAGATTTGACAGGTTTCAGAAGCAAAAATCAATAGCAAAAAGGTATTGTCAAACCCGTGATGAACTGTGGTCAGAGTCATCTATTAAGAGCAATGATAAATTACTACTTACTATGCAGGTATACCGCTTCATATCCTTTTAAGATCAAGATGTCACTGTGTATCTTTTTCAATGTATTTGTTTAACCTATTTGTTGTTTTCCTATTCTGTGTTAGGCAAAAGGACCTTGGAGAATAGAATTCATAAAAAAGAATAACTAGATTTTGAAAATACTATGGCAGTGCATTAACACTACATGATTCCATTTCTGTGTTAAAAAGCACACCATCGACAGTCTGCATTTGTCTCAATGTAAAACCAAAATCTATACAGGGGCTGACAGCAAAAGATAGGGAGAGAAAAGGTTTGCTTTCAATGTTGAATGTGATTGAGCTTCTATTGCTGAAAGGTTATTTGTTAAATTTGGGGGGAGGGCAGAGGGAGGAAATATACTCATTATGGCTGCTTTTTAAAAGAAGAAGGGAAGGAATTTGACACTTCATGTGGAAAGGAAAATATTTAAAAAGTTGCAAAGCATAAGAAGAATGCAAACTCTTCAGGTAAGGACAGTGTCAATACAAAAGAAATCCCCATGATACAGCTCTTATATGACAGGTCACTGGAACTTGCTATATTGAGGCATTCAGG
This sequence comes from Brotogeris chrysoptera, assembly GCA_030323915.1. NCBI lineage: Eukaryota > Metazoa > Chordata > Aves > Psittaciformes > Psittacidae > Brotogeris > Brotogeris chrysoptera. Next base: position 3,323 of record JARCZZ010005194.1, read on the forward strand.
TGCCATAGCTCAGCTGACTGAATGGGAGGCAACTCTTCTCACAGTGCAGAGTTTGTAAAACTGAGCTTTGTAACAAAATCTTTCAGATAAAGATGTTTTTCTATGTCTGGACAAAGAGATCTGCCATTTTATTCAGATAGTGCCTTCAGGTTTATAGGTCCAGACAGTCACAGAAGCTAGCAACAGTGACAGGCTGTAGGACACCAACTACTGGATCTATGGAGATGCAGTGTTTCCAGCACAGTAAACCAAGCTGCTGCACCTCAGAGTAGGTAGCTTTTATTAAACAAACTGAAAAACAAAAAGAAAGAGCTTTCTAAAGTAGTAGTTTGGAATTTTATTGTCCTTTGATAAAAAATAACAGAGATTACAAAAACTTTGATTTCATGGAGATTGATCTTATCATCATCTTACCTCTACCTGACACTTGTCTGGGAGGGTAAAATGCCTAAAATGTAAGTAAATCCACATACTGAAGTGTGCCTCCTTTCAGGTGAAAATTCTGTTCCTCCCCGTATTTCTTCCTTCTAGTTGGCAACAAAAAAGCAGTAGAATTTTATAATCATACCTTAAAATTTTAGAACCATTTCAATAACTAGCTTTGCATTAAATCAAAAAGAAAAGCAGCCTTCAGTAGGGTCACTGCCATTTAATGAATTATGAAGTGGTTCTTTCAGAGCATCCCAATCTGGTTATCTTGCTTGCCTCATTAAGATTTTTCCATCTAGAATACCAACCCTTTGATAATATCTACTTAATCTTGTTTTCCATCTGACAGCTGTCTCAGAGGAATGAATGGAATATTTTAAGATCTTTACTGGAGACAATTTTCTTCACATCATTTTGATGACATTACTTGATGTGTTGGGTAAATCCTATGCTCACTAGGTTCTTTAAGAGATACCCCGATCCAATGCAATCACTGTAAGCATGCCATGAACGAACTAATGCAATTTCTCTACAGTGCTTCCAAGACCAGATCTTTTGCCCTACACTGTATACTGTATACGGTTCATCATCAGACATAAATCTGGAATAGTTCTTTGTTATGCACTGAGCTGACAGCAAACAGTCACCCCAAGCATTCTACTGAGTTTGACTTATTCATTGTCCTTATATGTAAATATAATATTAAAGTTAGAATACAGATGGTAACTAACATTCTGCTTACAAAGATGTCTACAGCCATCAAGTCAGACTGTGCTGTAATTACTGCCCAGCCCCCATCAGTCTCAGGCATACAGATCTACGTAGCAGTGTTTCAAGGAACACATACATACATGCAAGCACTGTACACATTCACACATCCCAAATTCATGCTTTCCAGTTAAAATGTAGCTGTTCTACCTGAAAACTGTAAGTCCAACTCAGTTTACAGTAAAACTGCAAGAATTACGTATTTCTGCATTAATTTTGCAGCTAGTATTATAAAGAAAGTATTGAACAATATCATAGTGCCTCAGAGAGGTAGGGGAAAGCACTGTGTGAACCTGGAAAACAAATAAAGACAACTGTGGATGGTGGGTTCCCTCCAGCACACAGGTTTGAACAACAGAAAAGGCTTGGTTTAGAAGACAGTTTGTTGGGAATTCTGCATGAAGAAACAAAGCATAGGCTGAGGTTCATCTGTCATAGAATGGGTAAAATGCATGGAAGAAACAATCCAGTTCCATCAAATAAGGTGAAAGAACGAACTATTAACGAAAAGAATGTTATGAAGGCAATTCTTTTAAAAGCTATACTTTGAAAGGAAGACTTTTAGAATTGCTCAATGCTTCTCTACCCTTGATTTTATAAAGTATGAGTTCAGTTTGGGTGAAAAGAAGCCAACAGACCATTTCTGAATATTTCAGACAGATTTTCTTAAAAGAAAGGGGATTTTTTTTGACAGTGAGTTGCTATACCTCATTAATACTGTTGTCTTCATAATTTTCTGTGCATACTTTTAACATTTCTCTAATATGCAAGTGTGTATTCTTTCTTTTATTATTTATAGATATTTTACACAGATATTTTCACAGAGGTTTGGAAAGACCACAACCTACGGCTGACTGTTTTACCAAGGAATGCTTCAGTTGTGGAGTACCCAAGATAAAATTACAGTTGTTACGTGGAAGACGCAGTCTTGAAAAGGCTGTTCAGGCTGTAGCCATTCTTACCCAGGAGACTTGCAAGGACAGTTATTAAAGTCACTGCGAAGGAAACTGAAAGCATCAGGTAGTTCTGCTTTATGTTACTCTAACATGCTTTAATAAAGAGGAGAAGTAAGCAAAGGACAAACATCAAACTTACTGTAGAAAGTCTCGCTAGCATCCTTCTGAAGGTAGTCAGAAGCATAAGCTCCCTCTACTGGTACAGCTGAATGACTAGACATTGATAATGGTCCTGGATTCTGTTGCTTTAGCCCCAGCACATAACATTATTGCTTCTGCATTGTCACAGGCAAGGTTAGCTTTTCACTTTCACAGTATTCTATTAATCCAAGTAATAAAAAAAAGAAAAGTAGATACAAGTCATTTTAAATCTATTTCCTTAGATGTCCTATAAATCTTCAGCATTTGGGCTAGCTATCATGGGGTTTTTTATAATAATGTCTTTTCCAGAGATTCTACAATGTTTTCTCAAATGCTAGTTTCAAGTTTGGCAAAAAAGGGCAATGCTTGTCAATGATAAGACAGGTTTTTGTTATTAACAGTACTACTGAAAACCAGAATCTCATCCAAATAAGCCATAGCACAGAAGCTAAGGGTAGCATGTGATTAATTCAGGTCATTAAAGTTGGTGAAATGTTAGTCAAGCCAAAGGGCAAAAGAGCCAATTAAATGAATCTGTAAGAAGCTCAGGCAGCGCCTTATTTACATAAGCGTATGTTGCACAGTGATCAGTCAACCTTAAACCAAGTTTTTCTCCAAACTTTGCCCCCTGCGGCCACTCAAGCAATTCATTCACACAGAGGGGAAAAAGCCCCCACTTTCTAAACAGTAACTTCTTGTAGTACTTTTTGCTAAACATTCTACATTTTTAACTTAGAAGTGAAGGAACCTGGTCCACTCTTGTTAGCCTTGCATTTTCAAAAGCAATTCTAAACCCATCTTTTACTCCATAAAATAAGAGGTGCAAAGGCTATAGGATGTTTGATCCTCCAGTTTATGTCTGGAATCTTTTGGGAACTAACATGAATGATCATGTAAAAAGATGTATGTCCACTTTCTATAGGATAGCCATGCTCATTGGATCACCTATCTTGTTCTCTACATATAGACCAAAGAAAAGTAACTGAAGATCTCATCATTTATAAACAACTGAAAGTTTTGCTTTGCTGAAGATTAGTTGAACTGAGCAGAATACCACTTTTCCTTCTAAAGATTAAATCTCCAGGTGCAATAATAATTGTATCCCAGAAAGCATCCTAAACCATCTTTACAAATTACAAGGGGAATGACAGGTCTACCATTGTAACAGTCATAAGACACCAGTTCAAGCATCTGGCATCAATACAAACCTGAGTAAGGCTGGCTATGTTTAGAAGCGGCAGCTGAGCTGCAAATCAAGAATCAAAAGCACAAGAGCCATTGTTACTATGCCAGACTGGGAATAGCAGGGAGTTTTTGCAGACATGGATCAGGTCTGGGTTGTTGGTTTTTGTAGCCTGTTTTGACATGCTGGAGCTGGGTCCATTTGAGTAGATTTCATTTCTATAAAACCCTCCAGCAATGTCATTTTGACTTCACTGTGATCTCTGCACTGCTCCTGTCTGGGAGCCCATTAAATGGAAAGGAGTTCAATAATCTGTTCTCAAACTAGCAAAAGCACAATTAAGTGTTTCACCTCAGGATGTGAAAGGCGAGGCTTCTACCTAGTCATGTGTGCTCAGTGATAAAATGCAAGTCTGGAAACAACACCAGAAGGTATTTACTGAGATCTAAATAGGATCATCTCAACAGGTTTCACTCAAGTGAAATTTGCTAGTGAGAATTTTTTCAAAGCAATATAATTTTGGCTGTTCAAATGCCCTTTGGATATCCCCTGTACATCACAAGCGCAATACATGAGCATCAGGAGTGCTGCAGCACAGGAAGTGGTAAGAACACTGCCATTTTACGTATCAATGAAAACTTGCTCTGCCAGATGCAAACCACGACAACATACTGCCTGAAAAGCACTACTCATAGGTGATAATTGAACAAGATAGGGCTTTGGCCCTCAAATGCCTGTCTATGATTTGACAATTACAACAAACCATTTTGATGAAAAGCAGCGGAGCTGAATGGAATTAAGCTTCTGTACAATGAGAGGCAAGTGAAAAATCATACAGAATTATGTAGAGTTTTTGGCACCAACTGAAGTCAGGTTTACAGCTTTTCCAAACCTCTCCAGAGCAGCACACCTGGCATCCAAAGGCCCCACTTAACAATACAATGGACAAAATAATCTAGAAAATCAGGAGACAGCAACAAGTTTAGGTGAAGCATATAATAGTCATTCCAAATGCAGCGGGTCATGAGTTCCTATCGGCGCTCAGAAAACCTTCCACAGACCACATATAAGTGTATTCTTTAGGAAAGCATAAAGAAAGCATTCAGATCCTTCAGCAAACACATACACACATTGCTTCCCATGTCTTTGCCATGGGTTGTGGCAATGGCTTATAGGGCTTTAGCAATGAGTAGTGCCCTGTAACAGCATTCTCTACTGAGGTGGTTTTCAAACAGTGAATTCTCAGCAGTGCCCACCAAAGAATGGCTGTGAAGGACTTGCCCAACACTACAGCAGTACTTAATGTCATGTTGAAGACCACTAAATACCTTATCATGTGTAAAGCTATTATGTCTTAAATAGTTGTTTTATTCCCTAGAAAAATTATGTTTGAAATATAGCTCATCTTAGAAGTGATTTCCTAAATACTGAAGTTTTACACAAAACCTTTCCCATTCTAATGTGGATCCTTTGTGCAAGGCTAGCTAGAGTTTGTGGTCATATCCTTAGCTTTTGTCTGAAAGAGAGAGGAACTCTAATTGTTTCTTTTCTTAAAGATAATGACACGTAGGATTTGCACATATTTAATCACTGGTTACAAGCCTTTCTTTATGGAGGATATTTGACCACTTTGGGTATCACAGTACCAAAAGACCCACACAACGCTTCCCTCCAGATTGTAGTAGGAAATGATAGGAGTGCTCACTACATGCCTCCGTGATAATGAATTCAGCTTTGGCATGGAAAAACAAAGCATTTTAAAATGGCTTTTTGAAACGACTTTCTCAAGATCACACAGCACATCACTAGTGTAACCAAAATTAAGACTGAGAAGAAATTTTTCACTCCTAACCTTGTGGAGCATGCGCTTTTGCAGTAAATGGTGTGACTCTACAGCCTGCTTCACAGTTCAGAATGGTGTCATTTTGAGTGCTCTGACATAAATAGATTGGGGTTAGCTATATTTGCTATATTACTTCAAAAAATGTTACACACAAACCCTTTTCTCCAGTCTTAATTCACTGAAGAAAACATTCCTTATTACCAGTTTATTACCAGACACGATCCCAATAAGATAGAGCTTGTTATCTCATAGGAATGCATTTCTTTTTTCTCAGAGATAACAGAATTCTCAGACTTCCTATTGATAATGAGAAACAATCTCTAATTATCAGTCTAAGTGTAACATTTTTTCACTCACTTTTCTTCTTCCCTTTGCTACAACAAAGTTGTTTTGAAACATGTTAGTTTGAAAAGGTACCTCAGCAGATGTGAATTTGCCAAAAAAAATGCAAAAGGAAAAGATCCCTAAGTCTGTTTTCACTTTCCAAGTCTTCCATATCAAGATTGCTATTATTTCTATGTTAAATATGGCTTCATTTGCAAATTCTATTTTCTCAAATCTTGCAGAACTGCACAAATCTGAAGTGTTCTTCAGTTGCACAATTCGCAGGAGTCTTACCTACCTTGAGTTCCAGTTCAAGTCTTACTCTCTGAGTCCCTTCCCCAGCATCCCTGGTCACAGGACTAAAGAAGTCTGGTAAGTCAGGCAGGTTTTGCTTTATTTTCTACTTAACAGGTAAAACTAAGTGCACTGTGAAACTTGTGATTTTTATGTGCATTTTCAGAGTTCTAGCATACTTCATATTCAAAGTCTTCCTTATGCTGTAAAGCTATATAAAAATAGAATTTAGCAGGAGTGGCTCATAATATCAGCCATTTTAGTCAAGAGGCAGGAATGTGTGGAAATTTTACAGTTTTAATAGGTCATAACATCGGGAAGCACATACTGCCTTACTTCCACTGGCTGCATTACAATGTTATGAATTCACACCTGCAAAGACTGTAGCCTAATTTTAATTACTAACAAGTGAAGGATGCAAGGAAACAAGACTGGCTAAAGAACTAGTGCTTCACTAAGAGTGAAAGAAGTCTGATGAAAAATCAGGAAAGCTACAAATGCTTCGTTTCACTCATGCACATTCTAGCTTTAAGATATTTTTGTGCTCCCGTTAAACATCTTGGCCCTCTATGCTGTTCAAAGACATTAGTGATTAACTCTGAACCCACAAACTCTGATTTAGAGTTGTTGTCATCACTCAGCACCACAAGAAATGGCTCCAAGTGTCTACCCAATGAGTAATGTGCAAATATGCTTTCTGCATAATTGAAATGGTAGTTGCAGATCTGAAGAATTAATATAAACCTCCAGTATGAAACAGCTGCTGGTACCCATCAGTATCCCTTGGCATCCTCCCCCTCTCACTGTATGTGTATTGTTGCCTTTGAACAAATCACTTATTGTTGTCCTGCAACAGAAGACCTTTAATAAACTAGAGCTAACAAGGACTAAGTATGCATGAATCCTTTATACCAATTAAAATGGACCTCAGGAAAACAAAAAAGAAGTGCAGCATTAAATATGCTTTTCCTATCTTTCAAACTTATTCACTTGACTTCCCATAGCTCAGCAGTCCCAGATTTCTAGAGGTAATCTGAATATCTGTGACACGCACTTCTCTAAGTAAATCCTGATTCATGACTCCAAGACCAAACATATTCTGTGACTACCAAGAACTGCACCATTTAACCTTAAAGGTCCCTGACCATAATCCATTTATAATGTGTTTCACTTATACCTAAATAAAACAAAAAATCTCCATAAGAAGATGCAGACTTTGTTTCTCTTGTTAACTACTGATACATTGACTATTTAAAGAAGTAAAATGTGGAACAATAAAGCCAGTATTCAATTGTTGTCTCTGACACAGAGATCTAGCTGGTTGCTCGCTAACTTGCTTGAATCACATGGCACTCTCTTAAATTATTTCATGTGCTCTGATTTTTGTTGGCCTTATTTACTGAGATAACGCATTAATTTGGGTAGCGTCTTTGCTCACCAGCTGTTCACACTGAGTCTAGCACAGCAAAGCCATAGCATTCTGAGGTACCACATATCATTATCCTACTCTGATACTGTCTTTCCTGTGTGGGAGACTGTAAAAGCTACCACCGTATTAGTTCAAAACCAGTATGTGCAACTTAACAAGAATTTATCAGGCTTTTATGCACATTGACTACTATATCTTCCAGTCACTTTTATACCCTGCAGGTACCTTTTAAATTTTCTTTCCATTTTCGTATTGCAATTAGGAAGAACTTACAGGCTCAGCTGGACATAGCAAGTATAACACATCACTTGCAGATCACCTATAGAACACAGTGGTTTGGTTACGAATGCAAATCCTCCTGAGCTGGAGTAGCAATCACCATTTACTTTCCAAATACCAACCCCAGGTAAATGGGATATCTTTCTACATGTCAGAGCTAGAGCCACAGCTGAAGCAAGTCCTTAGCACCAACAGATATATTTGTTCAGACTTTAATTAAGGATCTCACTGATGACATTTAGCAAATAATTTTCTCAGTGATACAATACATTTTAAATTCAGACTGCATATCTGAAACTAATTTTGATACATAATAATTGCAAGGCTTTCTATAGTTTCCGTGTTCCTCTCAAACACTGAAAATGTCAGACAAATGGAGAGTGAATGCAATGGTTATGAATAGAAATCTGAAAGGCTACATAATCAGCAGCCTTAATGATGACAACCATACCCTTTGGGAATCAAAACCAGAGCTCCTATACATATCCTTGTCACTTTTCCAAGCAAAAATCTGAGTCTGTGGTTTAAACAGCAACATTCCCTAGAGGATACTTACATGAAACAGAGATCACGGGCATCCTAAAGGGAAAAGAGAATAGTGCAGTAGCTGTCTTTGGTAATCACACACAGACTGATGCAGTAAGTAGATGCTGCTCACTCATTTACTTCACAGTAGAGGGTACTTGGGATTGACAGAGTACTGCAAGAATCTTGGCATTATATTGCCTCTTTGACAGCATGATATTGCCAATTGGTTTTACAGCTGAGGGAAAAAATAGCAGAAAGGCTTAATTTTGCAGCTATGTGTATCATAGCAGAAAGTCAATTGCCATGGTAGAAGGTAAGTGTATGAATAAAAAGGCATGGACAAAGCAGCAAAGAACAGAGAAGGAGTCATGCCCCAAACTGCAATGCCTGAGCCCTGAAAGAAGCGTAAGAATAATGAAGCAGTAGGGAATGACCTTTGGGAGAGGATCTGCATCCAACACAGCTTCTGCCTGTGGCCATACCAGTGACACAGAGCTGAGGTACAAGGGAAAGGAGGAGAGTGCCTAAATTCCTTTAGTGCAACAGTACAAAGGCTCCCTATGGTTTCTGAGCAAAGGAGATGTTGAGATGAGGAGATCTGATACTAACTGCCGTGAACACTGGGAACTTCTGAAACACTGTCTGGCTCAGAGGCAGATCAGATTGCTATAGATCTACTAACTACTGGCTGCTTCCACTTGCGCTTGGAGATATGCTGACAATTCAGACTGGCCAGAATCTGGACCTAATGATATTTGATATTTGAATTGTCAGTCTCCAGTTATATCTTCTTTTCAATGTCCAAAAAGATGTAATGAAGAAAAGTAATCATCAGAGAAACATTCATAAATGAGTTCTCAAGACAAAGAAATAAGGATATAATTATACAGTGCCCAGCATATGTCATGAAATGTGTGTTCACAGAACACTTCCAACTTTAGCTTTTCTTAACAGAAACGGGAATGTCAAAACAGGAAGCCTTCTCAAATATGCACTGTCCAATTCAAGGAGTTCAAATAAGTATATATAAAAAATTCATGTATGCATAATATACATGTATCTTTTTATAGCTGCACATATTACCTCTATTTTAGTAAAATCTCAGTATTTTTAATATGATGATGAAAGCTGTGGCCTCATTATACTAGACAATATAAAGGGGAAAAAACCAGTATGTGTTAGAATTTTCACAACACTGTGCATCAATTCCCTCACACTCCTTAAATCAATACTGAGAACATTACTTGAATCTTGTGAGGAAAACTGTCTTTAGTTTCAGAACAAAATGCCTTCCTGAATGTATGTCACTGTAATATAATGCATGACTCTGCAGAAATGCTTGAAAGAGCTCAGGTGCCAAAGCTAGCAACACTGCACTCCATACAGACTAATTACCTCTGCTGAAAAGCTGGGAAAATATCTGGTTTGTCTAATATCAGCTAAATATGACAGCAGTCATTAATATGTTAACTATTTCCAGATATATCAAGTGAAAACTCCAGGCACTGAGCAAGGAGAATATCATAAAGTACATAGGTGCCATCACTTCATTGCAGTAATGAAGCAAATGATGTATATAAAATGTAAAATTAATTTGTTTTAGCAGTAACATAGATTTCTTCAGAGCTTGAGCTGTGCTGTATAAGCCAATAGAGCAAATCTAGTGTACGACAGCTTAAGGAGGAGGCCATGCAAGAGCCTGCTACTTCAGAGGACATTTTGAAAGTCTATAAACTATTAAGACTATAAACTAAAAGTAAAAATCTTTAAGAAAATCCAAACCCCAACATAGTCCTTTTTGACAGTCCTGCTGACTGTGGTAGCTGAAGCTCTGCCCGCACAATGAAAATAATAAACTTGTGCATCACTTTCAGATGCTGCACATTTTCAAATCACTTAACATAATGGATGTGCCACTGACAGTGAAAATGCCTTCAACAATGAAGGACGAGTTACTGCTAGTTTTTTGAATGATGAGAACTAACAGCAGCTAATGTATGAGGTGTAGAACTCCAATCTTTTCCCATCTGTTTAGCAGAAAGCAAGGATAAGGAATTCCAACAGCTGCATCTCGACCACAGAAACCCTAAGGGGCAGAAATATGAGCACTCAATTCTGAGTAGGATAAAATATTTAACTGCGTTGGCTAATATTTATCAGTTAACAGCAAACCCCAAGTAGTGCTTCAAAGCTTACTCTTCTGATCATACATCACAACAAACTAAGCTGTAGAATGCAGCATAGCTTGACAGTATTAGCCTGAGTTTTACAATTTACCTATTGATTAAGGGAATTAATCTGCCCAATATACTACATACATACGCAGTATTGTCTGTAAACTTTATGATAAGTGCAAATGTTAAAGACACTTAAACCTCAGCTGCAGAGGCAGCCATACATTTTCTTTCTTTCTTTTTATTTTTAGCTACAGTTTTCAATGGGATTCAACAACATACAATACAATAGGACAAATCTCAGCACTCACAAGCATCATTCCAAACGGCTGAATGGCATCCATCAACAAAAACTGACTTTTTTGGCACACAGGTTTGTGGGAGACACCTGTCAGTAAGCAATATAGATTTTGTGGCAATACATGAGAAAGAAACCTTTCAGTATGGGCAAATAGGCAGAAAATTCATTCTCTTTGAAATAAAAAATTAAAGCAGTAAAGGAGATGCTGCATTTGGGAGAGTGCTGGGATCCTCAGCAAGTTTGCCGATGACACCAACCTGTGTGCTTCGGTTGATACGTTGGAGGCAAGGAATGCCATCCAGGGGGACTTTGACACGCTTGTGAGGTGGGCTGATGCCAACCGTATGAAGTTTAACCATGCCAAGTGCAAGGTCCTACACCTTGGTCGGAGCAATCCCAGGCACAACTCCAGATTGGGCAGAGAAGAGATTCAGAGCAGCCCTGAAGGGAAGGACTTGGGGGTGTTGGTCGATGAGAAAATGAACATGAGCCGGCTGCAGCCTGCACTCGCAGCCCAGAAACCAATCATATCCTGGGCTGCATCAAAAGCAGCGTGACCAGCAGGCCGAGGGAGGTGATCCTGCGCCTCTACTCTGCTCTCCTGAGACCTCACTTGCAGTATTGTGTGCAGTTCTGGTGTCC
>JARCZZ010005195.1:0-18823 GCA_030323915.1 Brotogeris chrysoptera
CAGTAGTGATTTGTGTTATACCTTAGTTACTAAGCTGTTCTTATCTCAACCTGTGGGAGTTGCATTCTTTTGATTCTTGTCCGCATCCCCCCAGGACTGGGGGAATAAGGAGGGAGGAGTGAGTGAGAGAGTGCCTGCGTGAGTTACAGAGGCTTAAACCATGACATGGGGTCATGGGATATCAGTCCTGGGAAATAAAGAGGAAAAAAGAGATAAAAAAAATAAAACTATATTGGGAAAAGAATAGGTGAAAAAACCTGGGTTTATGATAACCTTAGACTCAAAGAAGGTTGTAGACTAGGATTATGGCAAGAATTATAATTTCTTTCTCCCTCTCTGACATGGAATAAGTAACCAAATCTGCAAAACTAGTGTCTAAATTTGGCCAAGTGAATCGTATAAAAATCAGAGAAACTGACAGTTTATAAGAGAAAAATCAATATTTTTAGAATGTTATTGTTGGCACACTTTTTTTATGTAGGTTCTTGTCATGGGTTCAGCAGTAGCAGTCATTTTAATTCTTCCTGGTAGCTGGTGCTGTGTTTTCGACTTTCGGCCTGGGAACAGCGCTGATAACACTGATGTTTATAGTTACAGCTTAGAATGTTTGGTCTGACCAAGGACTTCCTGAGTCTCATGCTCTGCCAGGGAGGAGGGGAAGGCAGGAGTAAGCAGAGACAGGACACCTGACCCAAACTGACCAAAGAGGTTATTCCATACCACAGCATGTCATGCTCATGATGCGAAACTGGGGGCAGGAACCCAGAAGAGTCCAGTTCACAGCTTGGTCATTGGTTGGGGAGCAGTTCTATTTTCTTCCCTTGTATTTCCCTGGTCATTATTGTTATTGGTGGTAGCAATAGTGATTTGTGTTATACCTTAATTACTAGCCTGTTCTTATCTCAGCCTGTGGGAGTTACGTTCTTTCGATTCTTCTCCCCATTCTCCCCCACTTGGAGTGGGGGAAAGAAAGAAGGGGAAGTGAGTGAGCAAACTGCATGATTTATGGCTTAAACCACCACAGTGCTTTTAAAAATTGTACACATTTTGTGTGTTTAGCATGCAGTAGGTGGTGAAGATTTATTGACTCTTGGCATCTTTCACAGACTACACTAAGCCCTCCTACTAAAATCAGCTGTTCAATACAGAAGCATCTCATGCATTCATTTTCAAGTGTATGTCTGAGCTTCACCCACCATTGCCCACTGTGGTGACTTGGCAGATCTGGCAAAGAACTCAATTCCCATAAGCAAGTCATGGAAAAGCATCACTTCATGGATGACTAACTTCTTACTTCTCTCTGAAAAAACAGTCTGAGACTTCAGTAGTTCCAAGGTGTTGGGCATCTTGGGCCTCGATTCCGAAGTGAGTTACTTTCAAAAGCCATGCCCTCACATACGTAGCTATTCCAATGTTTTTAAAGCCATTATTGTTCAGATGCTGTATGTTTGATGCAAGAGTGGAGCTATAGATTTCCATACACAGACAAGTATGTGTATGCAAATATGCTCCATACAACAAGAGCTTTTCCAGATCTACTCCTCTGTAGTCTGATTTGCAAGACCTGAATGGTACCACATTGGCATGAAAAACAAGAATGCTCTCAAACATTCATCAAAGCATCATTCATTCAACAAATACATTGTCTCAGACATCTGTTTAGGAACAAGTGCAAAAAATCCGGCATAGTAATATGTAGCACTTCCTAATACATTATCCTTTTCCTTTTCAAAGCACTTTACAAACATTTACTAATTAATTAATATGTATAACTCATTATTAGACAACTTTTCAAGAACTCAATATATAATTCTCTAATGGCTGTTCCTAAGAAGTCCCTTTGAGAGGCTCTCCTAAACGCTAATGCTAGTGTTAAAGATCATTAGCTCAGCCTTTCTAGACCAGTTGCTTTTGTATACACTTAAGATATTCCACATAGTAATCACTTTATATGGATTTGTGTCTTTGAAGCATGGGGTTTATATATTTTTTATCTTCTAGAAGAATTTCCAGAGGGAAGTATATTTTTATGCAAATTTTACTATTATTTTCTAGAGATTGGTTTGCATTCTACATTGTACAGCTTATAAAAAGACAAGCACAGCAAAAAGCAGAAATATAGGAGTGCTGCAGTCTGCTTTTTGTGATATTTTTTCAGGATGATGTGGTGTGAATCAGAAATGAGAAAATGCTTGCACTGTTGTTGCCTTCTGGCAGCTTTCTGAAATGAATTTTAGAAACTTGTTTCTTTCAATTAATATAAGATCACAAGTTGTTTGGCTGTAGTTTTCCACATATGGGAAACACTAAGTTTCAGCCCTTTGGTGGGTTGCAAGAATTTGTATTTGACTGAGGAAGTCCATGAAATCTCTACTTTTAACATTAGAGGGGAAAAAAAAGAAAAAAAAATCTCTTTTCTAGCTTCTATCTGGGGATTAGGTTAATAGTGCTCATTTGCCCTTTAACATGCCACACAGCAATAATGTGCTGAAGCTGACAGCTGGAACATGACAGCATTTTGTTTATCAATCTTTTGCAAGTATTTGATTAGGTTTATGAGAGAGGCTGGCATATTTTCTCAGGAAGGTTTATATTTACGTTTCTTATCATATAAATAAGGCGGAAAATGTGTAAAATGCATGTGTAAATGACTACTTCCCCAGTTAAAGAATTACCATTTTGAGTTTTTACTGAACAAAAGCAAAAACAGATACATTGAGTTATGTCTAATTTATTTTTGTTAATCATGCCGAGAGACTTTAAATCAGAACCACATTTAGTAGCAGAAGCAGATTTCTGCCTCCTCTGAGACTGAGCCAATCTTTTCCAATTCTCCTTCCAGTGCCTCAGTCTTCCTGCCTCAGGAATAAATTGATTGCTCCAGAACTGAACCAAAGTGAGAACTTCAATTTAGGCAGTATAAATGATTAGGTGCAGAGGGAGCCCAGCTGAGCTGACTGTAATTCCATGTTATCTTTGGCTGTACTAAATCCTCCTGGAGGAGATTTTTTTCCTGTGTACATTAGCCTTTTTTTTTTTTACAAAGATTTCTTACGAACTTTAATTTTGCTAGAAAACTTCCCTAAAAAAAAAAAAAAAAAAAAAAAAAAAAGTACATAAAAAAGTCCTGAGTGACCTGATAAGCATCTAGAAACACTTTATGTTTTAGGAGAAATTTTTTTTATAGGCAATACTAAAGATACAAAATCAAATCTTATAAATGAATTTATGAAGTTAAGCCTGTGAACAAGGATATTATAATCTTCTCAGGGATGCAGGCTTCAGCTCCAGCTTACTTTTCCATGGCATAAGCATAGCCAAAGGCTACTGTTAGACCCTCAGAATCTTTTTCACTTGCAACAGCTTTGGACTTCTATATTCAACCATACTGTCTAGACATACTTGTTTGACTCCTGCATGAAAGTTAAAGAAATTATGTTTGTTTTAATTCATGAGACTTATGTTTTAATATGCTTACATTGAATTTATAACAATTATCTTGTTTAACATTAAATTGACTTATTTTTAATTTATTTTTTTCATTTCTATTTATAAAAAACAATAAAAGATGAAAGAAAATGCTAAGTTAAAATATGTTCTGACTTTATGTTGTAGTGACAGAGGGGAAAGTGTAACTACCTGTAGATTACATTTGTGTCAACTTTAACAAAAAAAGGGCATTTTAGAGATGTGAGACCAGGTCTCTTTGCCAAGCACTGTACTCGTTCTTTCCAAGCACATAAATTCCATAATAAATTAAGTTAGTTTTGCAGGTGAAGGCAAAAGCCTGGGAATATTTGAAAATTTGTAAAGACCATTTAGCATGTGGTCTTCAGCAAGTACTTAGCATTTACAGACTGTAGAACAGAAGTTAAAAGGTACAGTAAACAGGTCATGCTTTTCTACGATTTCTTAAGTGTTTTCTTTAACCTTTAAAGTAATTTCAATATTTTCATCTCTCCCAATTCAGATAAGAAAAAAAACCGACATTTGGTTTAAGGTTGGTTGGTTTTTATCTCTAGGAAAAAAATCCGGAGTTCTATAATAAAGTTCTTTTGAAGTTATGAAAAAATAAGGGACAATGTTCTTGTTTTTGTTTTCCCTTTTCATTTTCTCTCTTTCCCTTACCACTTTCTTTTCTTTTTTCCTTTTTTCCTTTTTTCTTTTTTCATTTTTCCTTCCTTCCTTTTGCCCTTCTTTTTCATTTCCTGTAAGGGAGAAAGAATTAATAGAAAGACTAAAACTGTCCCATATTGAATTGGCTAAAAATTAAAATTAAAGCACAGCTACTGACTGCACTTGCCTCCCTGAAAGGGCTCTTGCTTGGTACTGACTTCACCATTCTTTTACCACACTTGATTTTGCTATGACATTATGATTAATTTTCCCTTCCTCAAAATTCTTAGTTTCTACAGTCCCTGCTTAATATCTAACTCAGTCTCAGTTCTGTCAGTGCCAAAGATAAACATTACACTATAGAAATAGGCATTATTTCAGCATGATGGTCTATGACATTGAAGGATTAACAGATTATTTAATCCAAGGAACCCATCATTTGATCAGAAACTGTAAAAAAAATAATAATGTCCTATTCATTAAGTCGTGGTATTTATTGAAGTAAAATTCATTGCAATGTTCCAATTTGCTATTAATGTACATGTCACACATATTAATACAAGATTTAGTCTGTAACTCATCATTGATTAACTGGACCATCATTTTAAAGTGCTGCAGGAATTATGCAAAATAGCTGCCTTTTGCTTTCAGAGCTATGTTTAATTTATGCTCATTACCATTTCCAAGGCTACATTTTTGCTGCATATGCAAATGTTACCATCATCTGTTATTTAATAAATCCGAATAAATATTTTGGCAGTGAAAGATCCAAATAAAAAAATAGGACTCGTGCAGAAGTAACGTAAAATGTTGTGAAGGAGAAGAAAATGTTCCTACCTCTCTGGTAATTTTTATAAAATAAAAACAAACCCAAACATCTATTATTACTGCAGTGGTTGGAGGTAATTAAAAATGTGGTTAAAACCAGAAAAAAAAACAACCAAATCATAATCATTTTTAAAAGCAGTAAAGCTGTTGTCCTGGATTCAGCAGCAGCAGTCTTTTTTCTCCTTCTTAGTAGCAGGTGCAGTGCTGGTTTTTTTTACTTTCAGACTGGGAACAGCACTTATAACACCAATGTTTTCAGTTGCTGCTCAGTAATGTTTAGTCTGACCAAGGGCTTTCTGGGTCTCATGTTCTGCTAGGGAGGAGGAGAAACCAAGAGAAAGAAGAGACAGGTCACCTGACCCAAACTAACCAAAGAGGTATTCTATACCACAGCACCTCATGCCCACTGTATAAACTGGGGGCAGTTACCCAGTAGGGCTAGATCACTGCTCGGTTGGGCTGGGTATCAGTCAGCGGGTGGTGAGTGGTTGTATTCTCTTCCCTTGTTATTTTCCTTATGATTATGATTATTGGTGGTAGCTGTAGTGATATGTTTTATCCCTTAGTTACTGGCCTGTTCTTATATGAACCCATGGGAGTTCCATTCTTTTTGATGCCAGGAGTTGGGGGTCGGGAGGGGGGGATGTGTTTGAACGAACAGGTGCATAGTACTGAGTTACCAGCTGGGCTTAAACCACAACTATTCATGTGTAAAGCCAGATAATAATCTTTCCTTTGCAAAGCCTTTTTTGTTGTCCAAAAAAACCCACTTTGTCACATTTATTCATGGGGAAAAATTCTTAAACGTGCATGTCCCACAGATGCCACCCAGACTGATCATCATTATGGTGTGCACTATGCATCATCATTCAAAAGAGTGTAATAAGAGCTGTAAAATTATATGCATACATTTCCTCTTGTGATTAATGAAGCTTATCTGATCAGCAGGGTTTTCTTCCTTTGAAAGAAGAATTTGAGGATGATCTAGAAGAACACTTAGTAGGGTAGAACAACAGAAGAAAAAAAATGCTTTGGCATTCTTAAAACTCTCAAACTTATGGGATTCTGTAATTTGCATGTGGAGCTGAAAATCCAGTGAGCCTACCCACTGAAACCTGGATCAATAAAATAGGAGACATTACATTTGAAGGGGCAACCAGCTATAAGTTTTAGAGGAATAATGAAGACATTTTCCTGGATATGTTACCAAAGCAGGTTTAAAAAACTTTAGTTTTCTTCTGAGCATAAATATTTTCCAGTCTTACTAAAAACAAAGATCAATGAAATGGAGGAATTTAATATCTGTGATGCAGATATAAATATAGTCAACTTGTCCAAAAATTATTTTTTTTTTGGAGTAACCACCCACTGAGGTGTGCCAGAAATAGTCTGTAGCCTATAGACATAGAGTTATGGGAGAGAAATGAAGGTCTAAAGTTTCACATAGATTTTAATTTTTTCTTTTTTCCTCTCTTTCTTTCCTTATGATCCTGAACTGGGACTCCAGTAATCATAGCAATTGTGAGTTTATATCTGTGATTTAAGAGCATAAAACCAGCATCCAGATATTAGGCAGAAGTTGTTCTAGGGGACAAGCTGTTATAAATAAATTATGGGACTTGCCATTTAATTCTATCATTCTTCTGTAATGAATTAAAGTCGAACTACTTAATTTATTCTTCTACATCATTATCTTCCTATGTTGATGGAAGAGACGGGAAGTGACATGAAGTGGTCTGGTCCATCCCTTAAAGACATTGCTTCAAGTCATAATAATGTTTTGTAGTTTGAATTCTACCTACTTTCTCACTGATACAATGGAATTCCATCCACCAAGAATACAAGAGATTTTTTTTCCCAATTTGCTATATGGGTCTGGGTCATCCCCAGGGTTTGTTTTAAGTACCAGGAAAGAAATACGTTGCAAGGAAATTTCTTCAGTTCCTGCAAATCTTACTTAGGACTGCTCCTTGAGTTTAGTTGTAGAAACAGGTGTAGGGCTATCATCATCAGAAAGTAATGTTTTTTATCTTCCGGAGAAAGAACAGATTATTCTGTGGTTTATAAATTATATATTCTTTTGACAGATAATATTCATTCATTAGGCAGCAACAGTAGTAGTGAATCTCATAATCTATTTGGATTTGAAACTTGTAGAATTCCCATAAAATAAAAAGTTCTTTTAAATGGTTCATTTCACTGTTTAGACAACGAGAGTCATTGCACTGTTCATGACATTTCTTTCATGAAAAGAAAGAAACAGGATCCAAAGTTTCTGGGGAAAAGCTTAACCCATATCAAAAAGATTAATAGAAGTCATACAAAAAAGTGACTATGCAATGTGTGTTTAAGCTATTCATCTAGCAAAAATGTTTTATGATTAGCTAATTCTGCTTTTGAGGCTGGATGGTGACTTAGCTGTGGTGTTAAGTCTGATTACTTTCAAATGCTCTTTCAGATATTTTAAATGGAATTGAAAGAACACGAATGGCTGTAAAATAACTTACTGCACTTGGACACATGCTGCTGTTCAATTATTTAAAGAGGAAATCCATGACAAATATCCAATGGGAAAAAATAATCCAATTTTATGTGTACCAGAAAATGAGAGAGAAGTTTTATAAATTCTTTTATAAAGAAAGCTTAAGAATTAACAATCTCAAAGTACCATATGCAGTTTAAGATTAAATTGAAGTAATGCTTCAAGTATGTCACAATTACACTGATTTAAGATGACACAAACTTAATATAAACTATTTTTTTTTCAATTAATTTATATATTGCAGATATCTGACTGATTTTTTTTGGAAGAAAATCCAAACTGTGGTACAGTTATTAACAAAATAACAACTGTAGAACATGATAGTATGCACAGTTGTTGCATATCTGCAGTTACAATTACTCTGTGAATGTTATTGCCACAAATCAACTGGAGTATCTGAAGGCATAAAATTAAATAGATTATATTATTTAAATTTTGTATTATTGAGTATTGTAGAATAAGTAAATATGTCTCTAGTAGATTGCCTAGAGCACAACTCACTGTGCAGTGCATGCATACATGAGTTTTTTGAATAAAAAGTTGCCTTTACTTCTGGACCCAGTGAACCATACAATGAAATATTTACATGACGAAGAAAGCAATAAAACCCTAACTTTTATTTTGAGGAAACTGTGAACAGAGGAATGAAAGAGCGTTCAAAGAAATAGTTGCAAAGGGTTGTGTTTCCTATGGTAACTCAAGGTGGTGTCTCAGAAGCTCTTGGTGGTTTGTGTCCTCCCACATATGGGTATTCACGTGTATTACATCAGCACAGTTCTCATGTCTATTATGTAAAATTATCCTGTCATACACTTTGCAGGTGAATTGAATCTCCCAAGTAACAAGTGATAGAATGAGAAGAAATGGCCTCAGACTTCACCATGAGAACTTTAGACCGGATATTAGGAAAACTTTCTTTCCTAAATGGGTTGTCAACCACTGAAAAAAGTTGCCCAGGTAAGTGGTAGAGTCACCATCCCTTGAGGTGTTTAAAAGCCATGTACATGTGCTGCTTAGGAACATGGCTTAGTGGTGGTCTTGGCAATGCCAGGTTAATGGTTGGACTCAAAAGTCTTTTCCAACCTCAGGGCTTCTATATGCCTGTTTTCAGTAGGTATATGTTGACTGTTCCATCTAATGATTTAATATTGATGGGAAAATATGAAGGCCTTAGGTACAAATGTCAGAAAGTATTTGTATCTGCTAATGTAACATTTCAGTCAGAAATCTGTCCAGAAGTCTCAAAATGTGATGTATTACTGCTTTTACTTCCTGTTAATGTTCAAAATGATCTTACTCTCTTCTAAAAGTTGTAGATTTTGCAGCGTTTGATCTCTTTTTCTTCTCTCTCTCTCTTTTTTTTTTTTTTACCTTTTTTTCCTTTGCTCAAGGAAGGGTTCTAATAAACTCTATGTATTTCCCTTTACTAAGCCAATCTACTGATAACATGATTTGCAGCTGAGTAAAACTCTCAGAAGGCTTTCAATGTCACTTCCATACAACTGTGGAATTAACTTTGTGCGGGACATTTTCCCTAATGTGTACAAAATTATGTGCTATATATCTCCCAGAATCCTTTAATACTTTGTTGAAAAGTCCAGTGTTTTACTCAGAGTTTTACAAAATAAAACTTTGGCACCAGAAGGAAAATACTGTGACTTAGTTGTTCTAGTTAGCTGGATAGCTTACGTTATCCAATTGGTGGGGAGAAGCCTCATGTTATACAGTTCTTAAAAGTAAGAACATTTTTTATCTATCTTTTCAATAAAGCAGCTGGTGCAGGGCTGATATTACTTTAATAACAAAAAAAAAGAGCAAACGCTCAGATACTGAAATAATTTCACTGACTTTGAAGAGCTGGCTCAGTATTCAAAATAAAAAATATGAAAACCAGAGAAATATATTAACTTTCCACTATTTACTTATTGCGAAATGGGAAATGTGGGTTTAACATGCATTAACCATATTTACAAGCCTTTTTTTTTAATTGCATATTTATAGCTATGAATGTTTACTCTTCTTTTTCTGTTATTGCATTAGTTTCTAAGATAACATGTAAATGTCTAAAGCAGCGTGCTGTTAATGAAGTAGAAAGACTTTTGAGGTTAGATTGATGTGCTGTACAGCTGTAAAAACATCACCATTTTTTATTTTTAGAAAAGATGAGTAGTGTTCTTTGTCTCCAGACTGCACTCTGAAAGTATAAAATAAAATTGCCCAGACTTGAAAAGCATTGTGAGTACACAATATTTTTGAATTAA
Source organism: Brotogeris chrysoptera (assembly GCA_030323915.1). Lineage (NCBI taxonomy): Eukaryota > Metazoa > Chordata > Aves > Psittaciformes > Psittacidae > Brotogeris > Brotogeris chrysoptera. The sequence goes on from JARCZZ010005195.1 coordinate 9,748, forward strand.
TTTTGTAAATTAATCTTTAGTAGTGTCTCATTGTGGAAGATCCTAACCTTATCTGGCAGTTTTCAATGAAGACTGTAATTTACTTTCATGTGTAAAAACCCTTTTGTATTAGTAAGAAGAGGACTGCAGGAGCTGTGTTTATTAGAAGATGACAATACTCTCCTGAGAGAAAAGTAGCTGTATCTTGAAGTGCTTCAGGAGTCTGATCTATAATCAACAAGATTTGGATAAAATACATATGAAAGTAATAAAACACCCACAGAGAAAGATTGTCTATGAACATTACGAATTACATGTTTCTGGAGATATTTCCCACGTATTATACCCTCAGTATTTCTGAATTAATTGAAGTTTTTGATCTCTTCTGAGAAGTAAGTGTCCAAAACTCTCAAATACACTACCATGAAAAAAAAAAAAAAAAAGAGAAGAAAAAGAAAATTAAGGTCTAGGTGCAATTTAACTGTGTAATCTACAGTGCATTCCCACTAACTCCGAAAGCAAAAAAGAAACCTGAAGTCTTTCAAAAATTTTCAAGAGGAGCAAGCCTGGACCAGCAACATGTAAACTAAGACTTTTTATAACCAAGGCTAATTTCAAGGATACCACCAGGCAATCTTGACACGTTTGTTATCAGAGTATAATATGTGTCTCATAGAGCTCTCGTACTTGTGTTTTTATCCTAGACTAAGATGCAAATGAAAAGCTGAACAGTATTTTATGTTGTTATATAAATTACAGCGTTCACATTTTAATTTAAATGTAAAGATAGATATGATTTCCCCAAAGTTGTTACTGAAAACCAAGAGGTAATGTAATAGGTCATTTAGTTAATTTGTGCAACAGTTTTAACAATACTGAGTTTTTCCTTCAACTCTAACAGGAAGTTGAGTGTTTGAAAATTTCTCTCATGCAGTAAGTGGTAATTCAAAGTATTCGTTAAAATACAGGGTGTTCACACTTGTGAATTCCTTGCTGCCAAATACTTTCATTCAGCTGGCTAAATATTTTGTCAGGCCTTTCCCTCTTTTTCTTCCCCAGAGTAGCAGGAAAATACTGTATTAGTACTTGTTTTGTTCAGAGTTGTAGCAAAATAAGATTTATCTTTTTTTATAGCTAGTGATTGTTGACTTTGTTGTAGAAGATGGGGATTACCCATGAAGCATGCTGAAAACTGCATTATAAGTAACACGTAGGCAGCCAACTGAAAGGATTATGCTATTTTCTAAAGGAAATTTTTGCTAATTTGCACTAAAAAACACCCTACATTGCATAATCTTGAATTAATAAGTATTCAAGAATAAACTAGCTTGTATGTTCCTGTTTTATGAGATTCTCTGAGTGGTGCAAATACGACAATTTAATTTTTATAATCATAGGTCAGCAAAAAGTCTGTGCAGTAAACTCACCATGAGAAACTAGAGATTTTGCAAAACATTAACTTTAAACCCCCTTTCCATTCAAAATTAGGTTACCTGGTTTTGATTTTGATTTTTAACTCCAGATTCTGCGTAGACTATTTACATCACCATAAAATATGCCTTGTATGTCATGTATATCCAAACATCTTTTCCCTAAAATAACATAGCTATTTTGAAAAAACTGTTGGCATATACAAGACCTGTAGTTCAAAAAGTTGTGAGTGCCTGATACTTTAGGTGAATCTTTCAAGTTATCAGACATTGTGAAAGTGTCTAAGAAAAATGACTGCAGAATATATATATATACACACTGTTCATACTATGAAAAAATATTAGTCACTTCTCAGTGAAGCTGAAGAAAAGGAACTCAGGTGAGGAATAAACAGATATACCATTACAGGCTGGGGGGGATAACTATGTTAAAAACAGTTTTGCAGAGAAGCTCTTGGAGACTGTGGTAGACAGGTTACACATGAGCCGGCAGTGCCCTGGGTTGCCTTCGGCAGAGCAGTGCCAGTGGCACTTGTGAGACGCACCTGGAGTGCTGTGTCGAGGCTTGGGTTCCCTAGTACAAGAGAGACGTGGAATAAGTTCGATGAGGGGCCACAAAGCTGATGAAGAGATTGGAGCATTTGTCATACAAAAAGAAGCTGAGAGCTGTAGCTTTCTTAGCTAGAGAAGGACCATAGGGGAATCTTGTCAACAAATGTAAATACCTGAAAAGAAAGTGTAGAGACGACAGAGCCAGGCTCTGGGACATTATAGTATCTTGTATTTGATAGAAATGTGTGAGTATCATTTCTCTTGGGCAGTATACATGGATCTTTTTTAAAGTAGATGTTTTACTGTAATAATGATTATTTTAAAACCTCTGTGCATCTCAAATATCAGTTCACATACCTGCACAAACTTTTGAAAACCAAATCAGGACCATTTTGATTGCAGCAGTACTGCTTCTCCTAACTAGCTTAAAACAAGCAATTGGCTTGAATGAATGTTCCTTAAAGGACAACTGGTGCCCTGAAATGAATGACAGCAAAACCAAAACCAGCAGGTTTCCCACGTAGATGTCTGCAGCCAGAAGAGACGATCTTTGGCATAGGTTATAGTCAAGTAGTGCTTCTGACAGGGACTGCCTCTGAAAATAATTTTACTGATTTTTTTTCTTCCCCAGTTGTTTTTATGTCAGTAGCTGGCAAAGATCTGTGCCAGGAAGAATGCTGTGAGAGAAAGTGAAGTACTCTGACAAAATTAGAGATGGATAAGTGCCAACATGTGCCTGCACTTCAAGGACTGAGGGAACTACTGGGTTGGCACATAACAACATAGCTTCATACCAAAAACATTTACAGAGAGGAAAGGGGAAAAACCAAGATAGCAGAAATATTAGAAAGGCAGTTTGCTAGTGATTTTAATATGATTTAATTTGCTAATTGATAAAAATGCTGGTGCAATTTACCCAGCTTGCACATGCTATCAAGTCTTAACAACGCTGTAGGAAAAGGAGTGTCTATTTGAACCATATGACTCCTATTAACTTGTAATAAAGTTCTGATTTATTATTTTATATAAACAATGTTTAGACATTTAATGATAAACATTCCAGATGTGTTACTTAATTAACTACATTTGATAACATTTTTGCCCAAGCTTATTTCCTATCTTCTTGGCTTTCAAAATACTAGATGAGATACAGGCATTTTGGAATTAGTCAGGAAAGAATACATCATATGTTTCCAAGTTCAGCAAAGAGAAATCCTCCTTTATTCACATATGCTGGTGACAACCAGGTACAAAGCATATCTGCAGGAAAAAAAGAAAAAGGGGTCTATGGGTTCTGGTCAAGAACAACTTGAATATGAGGCCGCAGCACACTGCTGTGGTGATGAAGGTTCGCCAGTTTTTTGACTGCATTAGCAAAAAAATGCTGGTAAAAGAGTTTTTCCTCTCCTATTCAGTATCTGTGAAGCTTTATCTTGAATACTGTCCTCTGTTTTGGTCCTTCATGATATTATGAGTGACAGCATACTGGAACAAGTCCAGTTAGGGGGTTACTAAGTTGTTTAGGGAGATGAATGGCACAATGTACAAGAAGAGGTTGGATGAATGGAGATTCATGTTTAGACTACAGAAAGAAGCACTAAAGAGAGAAAAGGTCCCTAACTGTAATCTTCCACTACCTAAAGGGACATAAAGAAGATGCAACCAGACTGTTCTCAGAGGCACACAGCATAAGGGCATAGGTGACAATTTGTAGCAAAGAAAATTCCAAGTATCTATAAGTTAAAAAAAATACTTTGGAAATTACTAAGCCCTGGAACAGGTATCCTAAAGAGGCTGTGGGTAGCTCATCATTGCTGATTTCCAAAACTTCACCGTAGAAAGCCTTGAGAATCCTGCTTTAATATGCAGGTTAGGCTTGGCACTAAAAGAAGAAGGAGGTTGCATTATAAGACTTCTGGATGAAATCTGTATTCTTCTATGATTGAAGATAAAATTTTGCTATGCTATGCATAATTTTACTTACTTTTCTAACATGGACTTCTATTGTTATGTTTGGTTTGGTTTTTTTTACATTCAGGTATTAGTTTTCTCACTTCAATTTAATGTTATCAGCTTGATTTCTTTTAAAATTGTGTTCTGATTTAACTTTGTTTAGTAATTCAACAAATTCCTTGATTTACTGAATATGTTCTGAACTTTGGAGTCATAAAATCAAAGAATAAGGCCTTTTGAAAAAGTCCTTTTCCTCTACCACCAGGTCCCTTGCACCACTGTGTCCCTAACCTTTCTTCTGAGAGTGTACTTAGAGAAACCTTTCATGTTGCCCTTCACTTCCTTTGCTGGCATCAGCTCCAGCTAAGATCTGGTTTTCTTCATTTCTACATGAGTAGGCAGTGTCTTTGTATGCCTCCCGTGTAGCCCATTTCTGTTTCCACCATCTGTGTGTTTCCTTTTCAAGTCTCACCCCAGTCAGGAAGCACCATGCTCATCCATGCCTGACTTATGCCATGCCTGCTTGACATTTTGCCCATTGGAATGGACTATTCCTATTCTCTAGGAAGCTACGCTTAAAGGGCAATACATAAGCTAGGCCCAAGTTATAAACCACTATTTGCTTTCTTTCCTTACACGATGACTACCCACATTTTCCAAAATTAGGGATTTTTAATTAATATTCAATCCATATAAATGTTTAATTTTATTATGTTATTAATTGCTCTAATTTATCTTAGAGGCTTTGGATTCTTCTGCTACTTACTTTGAATCCACATACATTAATGTATTTATATATACATTAATGTATTTATAAGCCCTGTGTATTAAATCTTAGTAAAGCACAAGGCATGATTACCTCTGGAATCATAAACAAATAGAGAATAATTCATGGGGATGGACACCTTACAAGATAATCTACCCACCTTGGTGCTCCAAAACACAGAATCTGAAACTGGTAGATTATTGTCTTGTTTTTAACAGAATCCAGTCATTCATAGAATCATAGAATAGTTAGGGTTGGAAAGGACCTTAAGATCATCTAGTTCCAACCCCACCTCCTATGGGCAGGGACACCTCCCACTAAACCAGACCACCTAAGGCTCTGTCCAACCTGGCCTTGAACACCATCAGGGATGCAGCATTCACAACTTCCCTGGGCAGCCTATTCCAGTGCCTCACCACCCTTACAGTAAAGAATTTCTTCCTTATATCCAGTCTAAACTTGACCTGTTTAAGTTTGAACCTGTTACCCCTTATTCCAGTGCTTAGCCTTCCTTCCACGTAATTTCATTTTTCTTAAATTTTGGCTCAGTCCATTTCATTCTGTTCCTCATAGGTATGCAGAACCTTATTTTTTGTGAAAACCTTTAGCATATATGAACATTGTTATTTTTGGTCTCCTCAAGTTTCTCCCACCTTAAATAAAGGAAACTCAATTAATTCAGTCTTTTCTTCTGAGTATTTTTTTTTAAGGATTGCTTATTACTATTCTGCTCTCTTCTGAACTTTCTCTAATTAGTGCCCACCTTTTCTGAAGCACAGTACTCAAAGTTAAATATGGTATTCCAGTTTTATCTCAGAACTTTGCAGTACTGAGGGGAAATATTTTTTGTGCTTCACATACAGTATTTCTGTATTATAAAGAGAATTACTTTTTCTTTTCTTTTTTTTTTTTTTAAATACTTCAATAAATTCAACTTGGTTCAGAGGGAGACCCCACAGAATTTGTAAGGGAAATGTTTGGGCTGGACTGAATTTACTCACAATGTTTCCCCAGAGTGGTCTACTTCAGTCACTGAGTTTCTGATTATGAAATATGGATGATACAGACTTACATCATTCATGTACCAGCAATCCAGATATTACACAAAAAGTGTTCCACAAGTCTGAGTATTTAAATGGCTTGATAGCTGTGATCACACAACTGAAAACTACCACGAGGACTCAGTCAGGAATCAATATGATTAGACTAAAGCCCGTTTATTGATGGTGCAGTTACAGTTTATATGCTTTAGGCTTACAGCTCTATCATTGCATGTCTTTCTACGATTGGTTGCACATACTTAGCAACAGGCATATTATTGGTTAACATGTTTCATGAGAATCTAATATGTGGTTTTTGTAAGCAAGCAAGATTTACAGTCTAATTTAGCAACCTCCTTATCTTAGCTCCTTCTTATCTTCCAGGCCAGCATTCTTGTTTCATTAACTGTCCAGGAGTTACTTCTTTTCCACAGTCGGCTGCACAGAGGCAACCAGGAGTTACCCCTGCTACATGGACAGCTGGACATAGTTGCTTTCATTCAGAGCAGGCCTATGTCCATTCTCTAACAAGAAATCACCCACAGAAAAACTTTTTTTTTTTTCTTAATGTACTGGATGAAGATTATCCCAAGGTCCTTTCCAACCCTAACTCTTTCATGATTCTATACCTATGTTGCAGTTAACAATCACTCCTTTTGCTCCTTTTGTCATGGCGAAGTGCTTAATCCATGGTGAAGTGCTTGAAACTATTGACCTCAGTCAGGAGCCAGTGATGGGCTGCCTGCAATAGGTGTTTGAACTAAGTACATTTAAGAAGATACAGAATAATATTAAATGTGCTGTGACAGCAGGTTCAAGAAAGGAGGCATTTTCTTTGGAGCAAACACTGACTCTGTAAAAGCAAGAGCATTTCCTTTTCAATGAGGCAAAGCATCAGTTAAATACAGGAGATTAATCTGATCTTTGAAAGTAATTTCCATCTCCAGGATGTGATACCACACTTAATATAATGAAAAGTGCTTACTAAAATATACTAATTTTCAGGGAAAAAGATTATATTTGTTTAGAGTCAGAGGTCTTCAGAGTGCAGACTGACTGCTCCTCCAGGCAGATGCATATAATATATTGTATATATTGACATATATATTATATGTCACACATTGATACCTAGAAACGACTTAAGATGTGAATACCTGGGAAAAAGAAAGACCTTTGATATTCATTGAGGGGGAGGGGGTATGTGGTGTGTTCTTTTCTTAACCCATGTATTTTAGAGAAGACTTTTAACTGTATTGCTTAGTTCGGATGCTGTAAATACGTACTTTTATTTGCATTTTACCTTATCTAAACTTGAGCTAAGAGTGATTTTAAAGCAAAAGGCTAGCCATCTAGTCTTCATCTATGAGCTGAACAATGAGCTATTCTCCTCAGTTACTGAGCCTAACTTAACAAGTGTTTAGTTTCCAGGAGTATCACCAAAGCTGAGCGTGTTACCAGAGAAGCAGTGCAGGCCAGGTGAAGAATTAGTATCTTGGTCAAAACAGGAATATTACTTGGATAAAGGTGTTAGGGAACATGTTTAAATCCTGATGGCTCATGGAGATGGATCATGGAGGAAAAAAATTAGAAGGAGAAGGTTGATATGCTGCCCAGTGGAATATTAATACAAGATGCCTTATTATGGAGCCATAAAAAAAGAAAACGGGATCTCATTATTGCATTCAGTGCGGTGTTTGCTCCCTCTATGGGGAGAAGCTTTAAAATTGCATACAGCTTCTTGGAAAGGTGTTACTTGGACTCAAACATACAGTTCTGCTCTTCTAGTAAATAAGTCTAGGACGTAAGTGCAAGGAAGGGCCACTGAAATAACAGAAGTACCAGACATCTTACATTACAATATTAGACAGTCTCCAAAAAAAACCCAGCAATTCCAAACTCTGGGAAGGGCAAAAATAGCTTCCTAATTAACGGATGCTGGTGGTACAGTTGTAAGTAATAAATGAGGTTATGCTGATCACTAATATATTTAGAATAAAATTCATAGCCATTAGAGCAAGAAGAGTCTGGAATGGGGTCTTACAAAGTAAGAATAATGGAGACTAAAACCAATTATTACTCCTAGTACTGACATTAATAAATGTATAAAAATAGGAGATTATTTGGTGTCCCAGTATCAAGGGCTATTCTCAGTGACTCAAATATTCACAAGTATTTTGAATAAAAATTCTTCCATGACAGCGTTCCCCACTTTCTCCTCACAGTATCAGAGAATAAATTAATATTGTCAGGTTTATATTCTGGATACCACGTGCTTCCTTGTGTATGTTTGAAGTGCAATCCAAGGGTGTACTTCTGGCCACTTCCCGTCTTCTTACTCCAATGTGGCCACCTTTTACTGGAAGCTAGTATAGATTAACAGAAAAGGGATTTCCTGTGCTGGGATGTGGTTCTGAACACATTGTATTTACTAGTCTAAGCACAGCCTATATTTCTTAATTTTCCAGAAAAATGTTATTTGATAAAATCTACTCTTCTTATGCTACTTAGTAAAAATATGGTATTTTTTCTTATTATTACTATATTATAATTATTACTATTTTATAATAATTATTACTATATAATAATACCAATACATTAATATAATTATAATAATTATTATAATTATTATATAATGATAATTATTATTATTAGGAAGGGGAAAGAAGTGTGCTTAACCATCTAGGGAAGGAAAGGTAACTTAGAAGTACTCAGCATCCTGAGGTGGATATTGTCAGGTACCCATTTAATCTATGCCCCAAGTCAAAGTGCCATGAACCAGCTCTGCTCAGCCCAATAGAGAACTGCAACAGAGTTTCACGCACCAAAGACAGACTTTAAAAAGTTATGTTACCGTTCTTGATTGGAAGTTTCTAAAATATTGCTGCTTGATACATTTACCATGGTTTATTCTATAGGCTTTTGTACCTGTAATTATGTTGTAACTAGAGAATAGTAACCCTGACTTCATGTAGTTTCTCTCTACAACAAAGTAGCAAAAATACAAGGAACCTCCCCTGTGTAGACTAGGATAGTCTTGTATTCCTCTCTATCTGTTGTCAATATTATTGTACTCTATTCAATTTACACAGATTTTATCCAGTAAGGTTGGCTGTCTGTTGTGGTTCATGCAGTGAGTGAGAGAACTGTGTGATTTACAGCTTCAGCCTCTGGTGAGCAGGTTCACAGATAGACTGGAAGAGCTGATTTTACTTCAGCTCCTGTGATAAGGAATAATTCCTGTCAACAAGACATGGGTGACCAATGTGATGACTATTAGAAGGGCCCTGCCTCCAGCCAGGTGGAGGTAGGGGACAATCGGATTTACTGGACTGTGTGGATCAGATGGCCTGGCACAT
>JARCZZ010005196.1:0-10693 GCA_030323915.1 Brotogeris chrysoptera
GGTTGCCCAGGGAAGTTGTGAATGCTCCATCGCTGGTGGTGTTCAAGGCCGGGTTGGACATAGCCTTGAGTGGCATGGTTTAATGTGAGGTGTCCCTGCCCATGGCAGGGGTGTTGGAACTAGATGATCTTGAGGTCCTTTGCAACCCTAACTATTCCATGATTCTGTAGTTACTGGAGTCCTTGACACACAAAAACCTGCATTTTCACCTTTTCTTGACTTCCACTGTAGATGGATTTCTGATATTGGCAGGCAAAACTTTTTTTTTCTAGAATTACTTGGCATGTTCAATTATATTTTGACCATAGCAATATTACTGTAAACGTGAGTTGGTTTAACTCCAGTTTGCTATCCTATTTTAAGGTATTTGTACTTTCAACTCATCCATATGGTTGTAGAGTAATTCAGCGTATTCTGGAACACTGTACTGCTGAGCAGACTTTGCCAATCTTAGAAGAACTGCATCAACACACAGAACAGCTAGTGCAGGTTAGTGCATGTGTTCATTTTTAATGTGTTTCAGAGCTGGGTGTTGTCATAATTTATTCCTGTTTCTTAGTTTAAGAAATAATTTAAATGCATTTGCCTCTTCTGAGTTTTGTAGACATTAATTTTTTTTTGTTTTCTTTCCTTCTATAGTTGTAATGAAAATGAATTTGGAAGTTGGGAGGCAAAGAAGATATAAAAAGCCTTTTTCTTACACTTTTGACTGTAGCTTCAAATGCACATTGTAAATGCATGGAGCTAGTGTATTTTTTATTGCAAAGATTACCTTTTTGTAGTTTGTCTTGATTCAGGCGTTCTTCAGAAATTCAGATAATGTCTAAACACACATACATTGTCAAAAATATAAATGTTGCATATTCATACACAAATAGGGCATCTTTTCTAAAAGAAGGCAAAAGACTTTATGCAGCGTCATTTCCTGTCTTGTTTTCAGATGAACAGAATGAGTGCCATGAGTGGCTTTGAACTTGAATTAAATATTTATATCAAATGTTTGATTTAAATATTGAATGAAATCAAAATAGTGGAAGGAACTTTGTGTTCAGTGGGAACTTCCACGCATATTCAGTCTAATTTATTTCTCAGTAGTTTCTTGTATATACAAGACTAGTTAGAACATAAGTCTCTTGGGGAACCAAAGTTCAGGGAGATACTGTGACTGCTAAAGAATGATGATCTTAATTTTGAGAACATCTTCCTGTAAGAGGATAAAAGGTACTCCAGCAAAATGCCGGGTTTACAGATTATTTACATTTGGCACCATAAATTTTGTGGTCCATTTAAGTAATTCTCCATGCAGTATTTCTTGCATCACTTTGTTTCTATAATGTTGACTTTATTGTGGTTTTCCTTATATCTGTGCAAGTAGTAATTTGAAAATTTATGTAAATACACAAAAGATGTGTGGATTGCTTGTTACGGACACAAAAGAATATTGAAGTAATCTTATTTTCAGGATCAGTATGGAAATTACGTTATTCAACACGTACTGGAGCACGGCCGTCCTGAAGACAAGAGTAAAATAGTTTCAGAAATAAGAGGAAAAGTTCTAGCTCTGAGTCAGCACAAATTTGCCAGGTATTGCACAGCCTTCATTTTTTAAAGATTCACTGACTTCTAAAGCTGTAGTGTTGTATTTGTTGTGTTACAAAAAGGGGTTGGGTTTTTGTCAGTCATGTAACTTCCCTCCTGAAATTTCATATTCTCATAGAGATGAATGTTAGTGGTATTTTGATATTAGATTTGGGGCAGGGAAAGTGCTGTTCTGTAGCAAAGCAGAGAAAATTCCATGCATTTATTGGATGGTTTTTGTCCACCTTGTACAAGTGCAGGGAATGGATTCCAAGTCTTCATGTGAAGATCCCTAGAGACAGGTGAAAAGCCTTCCTAGAACTTGCTTGGTATGCTGGGACTTCCTTGGTAAGCTTGGATAAGCTGGGAAAGTCTTACCAGTCCAGCCATGCATTTACAAGTATAAAAAGATAGCCTTAGAAAGTGGTGGTTCATCCTGACAAGGATTTTATACATTAGGAAGTCTTAAAAACTACTGTAGGAGTCCTGAACTATGAAATCAGAACCTAAAATTTATCCTGCAGTGGGGTTTTTTTCCCAAAATGTAGATATGTCTTTTGATAAGGAAACCACACCCCAGCATTCATCGTGGATGATTTAGTGAGACTCACCTTGTCAACAACATGAAGTAGACATTGTGATGTTATGGGAACGTTTGTTTTAAAAAGTCAGTTGTATGCAAACTGGATTTTAGTTTTCTTTGCCTAAATAGAACTGTTTGGAATCCTCTCCTTGGAACTTGCGTAATTTCTAAAGCACAGACACAGGACCAGAATCAATTCACTGTCTGATGAGCAGTGATGGCTTTTCCAGCTCCTGAAATATAGGAGAGACCTTCTCTACAAAAAGAAATATTTGCAGTATCTGATACAGGCACACTCCTGAAAAGTGCCTTTATTCAAAAAGCAGGAAGCTTCATATCTGGCTTTCTCTGTTGTGCCTTTAAAGAGTCCACAACCAGAGTAGATACAGTAGAATACATCTGCAACCTGAGGTCAGGTATATCTACTGTAGGACCAATGGAAAAAGCTCCCACAAGAGAATAACTGTCAGGAAATTACCTTCTTTTTTATTATTATTTTTTTTACATGAGTGGGAATGCATAATCCTTTAACTTCATCAGTCATTACAGACCTAAGATTTGGAAATCAGGGCTTGATCCGCTTATAGCATGCATTTCAGTGCTGTTAACTCACTTGAACTGTTCAGATAAATTTAAAAGTGCTACTTAAGAGTGTTACATCTAAAGTCACAGAATGCATTTGTCTTATTTTTCAGCAATGTGGTAGAAAAATGTGTGACTCACGCTTCTCGTGCTGAGCGAGCTTTACTTATTGATGAGGTCTGTTGCCAGAATGATGGTCCTCACAGTGCCTTATACACCATGATGAAGGACCAGTATGCCAACTACGTTGTTCAGAAGATGATTGATATGGCTGAACCTGCTCAGCGGAAGATAATAATGCACAAGGTATATTTGTATGTAATTGTGTTGGTTCAGAAAACATTATCTGTACTAATTTTTCTGCTAGAATACCTTCTAGGTGTAGAACTCATTAGTTCTGTAATCTAGAACGTCACATCTAAACATTAAATTCAGTGGAGCGCTAAGCTCATGGAAATCCACAAAGGAGTTTCACAAGCTGGATTTCATATCCTCCCTTTGTATCAGTTTTTCTGTGAAAATACTTTTGATATAAAAGTATACCATCTGTCATCTTTATTAATATAACAGAAGAAATACAACTTTCTCTTCTTATTTGCTGGTTGCCAGTATAAAACCATTCCTACCGTTCCTAACATACAGGCCCATTTTCTACTTAAGAATATCCAGACATGGACAAAAGTGCTGTTGCCATAATTGCCTTAAGGCAATTGAACCCAGGGCCTGTATGTTCCTGCAGGAGCTCTGCTTCCCCCAGTCACCAAGAGGGTACCCCCAAAAGAAGGCCTTCATCTCTTTTCCTGTGACAGGTACATCAGTTGTTTGGTGAGTCAAAGTCACCAATTGACATCTTTCCAAAAACTTCCAAAAGTTTGAAATGCAGGAATACAAGCTTCAGACTTTTTTTGTTCTTTACATAATATTTTTGAAGTGTAGTACACTCCTTGGAAGTTTTGAGGGGAAAAAAAAAAAACAAACAAGAGAGCTGTAACATGTTTCTTCTTCCAGATTCGACCCCACATCACAACTCTGCGTAAATACACCTACGGCAAACACATTCTGGCCAAGCTGGAAAAGTATTACCTGAAGAACAGTGCTGATCTGGGGCCAATTGGTGGACCACCAAACGGGATGCTGTAAAAGGCAAAAAAGAAATGGAAGAGAAATGGAATTGTGAATGATCAAAGCATACAACTTAACTATAAATGTTCTGATTTTTTTAAATCTATTTATTGACTTTGTTCATCCATTTGTAAAATTTTTATTCTTGTGTATATTTTTGGGGAGTGAATTATTAAAAAAAAAAAAGAAGAAAAAATATCTCCAGCCCTGATCCGGAGACTTATCAGATTGGATGGCTGGCAAAGCACAGAATGCCTGTATATGATGTAATTGTATCAAAATAGCTGTCACATATTTTGTAAATTTTTACCTTGTAAAGTCACTGAAATAGTTTTTAAAGGGAAAAAGTACAGTATTCTTTTAATACACTGGCTTGCAATCTGGTAGGTCTACCCAGCATCATAGCACAACAGGTTTATAGAGTTGTATATAGAATTAATCCTTATTTTTTCCCTTTTATGTGAAGTCTTTTATACCAGATTAAAATTGATCAGCTGCATAAACATTATTTAACATGTCAAAAAGTTAAGTTGTATTTTGGTGGTTCACAACATACTATCCAAATAATAAACAAGGGCCCAGCAAATTAAAATAGGGATGAACAAAGCAGTGGAAACTTTAAGACGTAGTTTTAGCCACTTGCTGTAGATACAGGTGTTTTTTAAATGGTGCCCTAAGGTTTCCTCTAGCAATGTATTAAAAATGAAAGTGCTGTATATACTTATATTTAATTGTTGTACGAAGTAGAGGGGTTAAAATGATGGTGGTACTTCCATTCAGCAAAATACGCTGTTGGAAGTGGAATGCAGCCTGTATTAACTTTACAGACAGTTTTTCAATGCAGGAAGAGTAGAGATCTGTATTTTTTTATTTTGCATATAGAATTAATTGTAAGGATTTGAAAGTGTTGAGCATTTATTTTGCTTTCTCACCGTAGATGCAAAACCAAGATAGATATTGATGAAAAGGGGCCACTGAAAAGTAAACTTGATAGCTCAACATTTAAGCATGATTGATTAAATATTCAGATAGCTTTTTTGCTTCCTATAAATATATGCATTGTATACGTGTAGTTAATAGGTGTAAGTTTACAGTTTGAAAACAAAATCTCTCGTTTTGATGTTTATTACAAGCCTTGCTAATTTAGTAGTGACGCTTACCTTGGTTGTACAGATGTACATTTGTAAACCTTCATGCTGTAAATGTAATTTGTTTTACCCCTTTTTGGGACAAAAATTTGCATTTTAGTGTATATTCATATCCCCATTCCCTCTTCTCCCCCCGGCATATAGTGTTGTATAATGTAAATTTATTTCAGCAAATCAAGAGTGATTTTTTTAAGATTTTATCTTTATATGGTTTCAGAAATATGAAGCGGCTTTCTTTTTATCTCTTGTGAGGAACATTATGTTTTGTTTATAACATAGCTGTTGATTCTGTTAATACGGACACTTTGGGAAATCAGCCTGTTCAAATTTTAAGTCAGGATAATAAGCATAGTAAGAAATTGACTGGAATACTTGGTTATCACAGAAACTAATGCTTCTTCAATCTTAATAAATGTGGCATGATTTTTTTGTACAGAAGAGTACTGTATTTTTGAATAGCCTTCTCCCAGCATAAAGCAAATATGTATGATACTGTCAATTTTTTTTCTCTGGACATATAACATTGTAACAGTAACATAAAGATGATGTACATTTACAAGCGGCCTTATGTACATTTCCCAATGATCTTTTTAAGGCAGAATTGTGACCATATGTGTATAATTAAAATCCTTTTTAATCCTTTGCCTATGGAAATATTTTGGAAAAAAGCTTACTTTGTATATTCAGTTTCTGAAAGATAAAGAAAGTGCTATGTATGTTGTTGAAGTAAGTATTTTGTGTAAAACATTCATTTGAATGGCTTAATCTAAAGTTTTTATTAGCCAAGATAGTTTGGATACAATGTCTTGAGCATTGATCAAGTGAAAGGGTGTTAGGGTAGGGTTTGATCATGAGGAAGGAAAACAGTAGTGGTATAAACTCGTATAAGGAATTCTTGTTGTATTACTGCTTTTACCAGATTTACATAACTCGTATTAAAGCATACATCTGAGGCACTGCTTTTTTTTAATTGTAGTGTTGACTCATCAATAGGCAAATGAGAAAGTTGTTCTGGCCTGCTTCCAGTTTCTGAATCTGTCCTTTAGTGCCCACATGGAGGGGCTTAATTATTCTTAGTAAGTACCACTGGAATTGCCAAGTAGATTTTGCATGGCAAAAAGGTACAAGCTCTGTCATTGGAGCCAGAGCTTTCCCCTGATCACACAAAAGGTGATTTTGAGCCACTTCCCTTGGACATGTTAATTCTCCTCAGTGACTCTGTATTCTGTGTACAAACGCTGGGTGTTGTAATCCACAGAGCCGACATTCCCATCAACGTGTAAGTTGGGCTTCCAGGGATGTCCAGGCAGAAACTGAAAATGTCCCAGTACTTTGTCCCTGTAGCACTCATGCCATGGTTGAATTTTAACAGTCCTGTCACCGTTAGTGTTTTAAATATCTTAAACATAATCTTCCACATGCTAAAATCATTTTGCAGAAATTCCATCCAGGAACATGAAAAGCACGGGGTTTCTTTTCAACTATTTTAGGCTTTGGGTAGAACCACTAGAATTTTTGCTCAAGTACTGCTTTTTGATATAGATTATTTATGGACCAGTTTTGATTAGGTTTGACTAGGTGGCTCATATTGAATAATGTAATGTTCACATGTATATACTGTAAAAATCAAAATGAAAATGTGTGAATAACACTGTGTGAAATACATCTGGTCTTGTGTTTTTCCTGTAGGAAACCAGCCATTCTTTATACTGTTGCACAACTTGTCTGCTAAATGTGGAGCTCAGCTTTGAGAAGTCACTGATTTGTAGTGAGCTGGTAGAAACCAGTCAGTTACTGAAGAATCCTGTGTTATATCATTGAGTTCCCAGAGCACCAAAAATCCTGTTCTGAGCACCGAAATCCTCAGATTGTCTTACAAAACGTCTTCACAGGTGTGCAGTTCAGGCTCCAGCCTGATGACAGCTTCTCTGTACGCCACTTGAGCCAGGATGAGTTCTTGAGCATTTGAGAAGGCTAAGATGGTGTGAGCACTGAGGACTGATTTTAGCCTCAGGTGTCAGAGAAGTGGTCTGACTGCAGGGGGAGTGAGCCTGCTTTTTGGTGTTAAAGTAACTCAAGCTATCCAAGTGGCCCCTTCTGGGGAGAGCAGGCATAATGCTAAGACCTCCATCACTCACTGCTAGATCCACTGATGCCTCTTCATCATAGTATGGGGAAGATTGAGGTGTCTGTGATCATAATGTCTCAGTGGCTTAGAGTGCCGATGGAGACTGAGACCAATGTAGACATTCTTTTTTCCTCTGCTCTAAGGCATTTGAAGGGATGCTCTGACTCACTGTGTAGTAGAGTGGTAATTAGGTTGATCTGTCGATCAGTTCCCTGAGAATGTTTGATGTTCAGTATACTACGAAAGTAGGCAAACACCGAGGTCACAACTCCCGCTGTGTCATTCAGGGAAGTAAAGCTGAGGGAACAATCACAAAAGTGTTTTAAGATCTAGTGACTGGTCATTAAAACTGCACATTGCATCCAAGCCATGCGCCTCGGGAGAGCCCAATGCCAACTCAACAAAAGCAGTTTGCTGCTGAGTGGTTGCAGTTGGGTCAGACAGGGTGCTCCAACACTGAGTTTTATAGAGTGTGGTGGCTGGTCATAGTGCATCCCAGCAGCAACAGGTTGTTTTTAGTTCAGTGATGATGTAGTTCTTTGTTGCTGCTCGAGGAAGGAAAGTGAAGAAGCACATTCTATATCTGATCTCAGCTGTTCCAGCCCACAATAGGGTGGGACCATCTGTCAATTTGACACAATGGTTTACATCATACCAAGCTTCTGGTAGCACTTGAAGTTATCCCAAGGTCTCGTTAGTCAATGGGCAACACTGATGTTTTGATAAATGTGTGCTACAGGCAATGCTTTACTCTGTCTTGAATAGTTTGAATCTGAAGCGTTTCCTGTGATTGTAAACAATATCAGGAACACTCACAGGCACTGTGCCCAAAGATTTCCGATTCAAGCTCTTCTTGGCTTGGGGATGAGGAAACTTTGTTCCTGTCATTGATAACAATATCCCTCTCTTGGCTCTGCTTGGATCCTCAAGGGCTAGTGCATAGAATTGGGCTAGAGAGGTTTGGGAGAACTTCACAAATGCAGATTCTGCTGCAGTGTAAGTGATGCTGCCAAGTGAGCTTGGGCTGTCAGTGCTCCTGTGTGGCAGAGCAGCCCAGGCCTCCCTCCCTCCATCATCAGGTTAGAAACCAGCAGTTACCACAGAAAGATCAGTCATGGGACAGGATGTCCATCGGGTGTTGACAGCACTCCAGAGCCAGGACAGGTGTTGTGGTTTAACATGGGGGCTTTTCACTGCTACCGCAATGCGCATGTCAATGAGATGAGGCAAATGCTTTTACCTAAGGGTGAACCAAATCCCAAGATTCCATATTAAGTTTCAGAACAGAGAGGCTATCAGGAAGCTGCCACCCTGCATAGGGCAGAGAGGCAGTAGGGAAGATCAGCGTGTTTAACCAACTGCTGATGTTCCTTGGTGAGGTGGTGCAGGAATGTTTCCTCCTTCAGACAGAGCCTGCTCCTTCTGCATGCCAGCTCTGCAGTGAGGGAACTTGCCCAGCAAACGAGATGCTTGAATTAGTTTCCTTTATCAGCCTCAGGGTTCTGAACCCACCTCCCTGACTTCACGGGAGTATGTTCTAACCACAGGGAGCTGGGAGGGTTCACTTTCTGTTCCTGAATTTGGGCTGGGCTTTTAACATGGCTTCAACTGTTCCTTGAATCACAAACAGCACAAGATGGAGCATGACTCCTGAAGCATGCAGGTGGGAGTGGGTAGGGTTCTGTTCTCCAGATCCTTGTCTCCACCTCTATTCTCCCAGACTCACTTAATGCAAAATAGCTCTTGGGAGCAGCATTCCCCCATCATTAACAAATGGGAAATGCTCCAGAGGCTTTTTATATAGCAGCTGAAATGTGGGAATACCTAGTCTAAAGACCCTCTTTCTTACATTAATAAGAACAGACATAGGGATAAAATGTTCACCCTCTCACCAGCATTGCTAATCTGGGCACAAGAGGCCTTCTGCCTCTTCTCTGCTTGCATGAATCTACCCAATCCTCAAGTGTCTGTATCTGCAAGAAGAGTCAGGGGCACACTGCAGGTGACACAGCTGATGTATTAGAGCATGGGGCAGGGAGAAGCCCCTTAGCACCCTGAGCTGAGCAGCCCTCATCAGCTTCCTGTGAGCTTCAGACCCGCCTGGAGGGTTCAGATTTCCCGACAGCCGCATGGCACCGCAGCCCTTCTCCAGCTCCGCTGCTGGATCCGTTCCCAGCCAAGCCTGAGGGGGACTGGGGGGAGAGACCCCTCCCCTGGTACAGCAGTTCTCGGGCTCAGGGCCTCTCCAAGGGGCACAGCAGTCGCTCTCTGCTGAGCACACACGGGTTCGCACACTGCGGCTGCAAACACGTGCATCGGTTGTTGGCTGCAGGTCCATGGAGCTGCCGCTGTGGTGCAATGTCACTGGCGGGGATCGGGGAGGAACTGACCAAGCCTGCTGTGGACCCTCTCCTCACAGGTCAGGTGTGCTGCATGACCACAGCCTGCTCCCATCAAAGGGCTTTTGAGAGCCATTTCACATGTCACTTAAAGTGGGTCCCAAAATGAGACAGTATCCCAATGGATATAGAATTGCTTACTGAGGGGCAATGGAAGCTGCAAGAAGGGGGAGTGTTATGGCAGGGGCGACAGGAAAGTGGCGGCAGAAAGCATTAGCCAGCCTGGTCAGTGAGGGAGATGATGGCAGAGATCACACTCAGATGTGTTTTCTGCTCCCATGAGTGCAAATATAGGCACTTCATTCCTTGTCTGTCTCAGGAGAACCAGAAGTCAGAGGTTCCCTGGTGGGAATGCAGACCTCCTTTTCTTCCCCTATGTAATCCTTATCTCTCTTTCTCTAAGAGAGCTGAGATACTTCCTGATGCTCTATTTGCAATTCTCCTCTATCCCAGGATCAATGCAAGAGGAGATGTTTCAGGAGACCACCTGCTCATGCAAGCTAGGATCTTGGGAAAGGATTCAGCCCAGTTGGTTCTCCATTGGGCTCAGGTCTGGTGAGTCTGCCTCAGTGCTGTTTCCTCCACCACACATTTGCATATAAACTGGCCTCCAGAGACTGGTGCAGCACTCAGAGCAGCCACTGGTTAAGTAAGGATTAGAAGGCTGAAGCTGGACTGAAGAGCCGAGGATGGACAAACTTGATGCAAGCCACAGAGTCAGGAGGGATGTGATGCATTGAGCAGAGTGCACCCCTGTCCAAGTGTCGTGGTTTAAGCGCGGCTGTAATTCAGAACTACACAGCCACTATCTCGCTCCCCCCCCTTCCTCCCCCCACTCTTGGAGGGATGGAAAGAAGAATCAAAAGAATGTAACTCCAACAGGTTGAGATAAGAACACTCCAGTAACTAAGGTATAACACAAACCACTGCTGCTACCACCAATAATAATAATGACAAGGAAAATATAAGGGAAGAGAATACAACCTCTCACCACCTGCCGACCGACAGCCACTCCAACCCAAGCAGTGATCTAACCCTTCTGAGTAACTGCCCCTAGTTTATATACGGGGTATGACGTGCTGTGGTATGGAATACCCCTTTGGTCAGTTTGGGTCAGGTGTCCTGTCTCTGCTTCCTCCCAGCTTCCCCTCCT
>JARCZZ010005197.1:0-15188 GCA_030323915.1 Brotogeris chrysoptera
GCTGCATCCTGTACCCTCCCCCGCGCCTCTGCATGGGTCCGGCCCCCCCCCCCCCCCTCCGTCCCGCATAGTTCCAGGCTCTGTAGCCCGGCGCACCTGCTTGCACCCGCAGCATCCCACACCTTCCAGCCTCATGCCGGGGGGGGGGCAGCCTCAGCCTCTACCACTGCTCTGCAGCTCCTAGCTGTTTCAGAGAGGACTGGCCTGATCCCAGTAAGGGATGTCCCATCCCAGCCTCAGCCCTGGGGCCAGGCAAAGGTGCCTGCCCACCCCCTGCCACGCACAGAGCTGTGGGCTCAGCAGCCACAGCCCCGCAGGCCCCAGCAGCACCGTGCAGCAAGACCCAGCACCTCTGGTCATTTCCCTTTCCCCTGTGGGGAATGTCTTCCCCTCGCTCAGAGCCTACTGGCAGGAGCCGCCTCTCCTCCAGCCTGCCTCTGCCCATGGCGGGGGGCTGCCTCTGCTCCAGTGCTGCCTGATGGGATTAGAGATCATTTGAAACAGGGCATGGATCTGAGTTCTGCTGGATGCGTCTGCTCTCTGCATCTCTCTGCTGCAGCCAGGACAGAGGCGGCTGCGATGCCCGACCAAAGAGGACGTGCAGTTACCAGCAGACACCCCCACGTGTGCCGATCCCGACGACGGGAGCTGGGCTCTGCCTCGCTCCTGCTGGCAGAGCTGCAACCCAGACCCTACCCAGGCTCTGCAGAGCAGCCGCCGCTTCCCGTTTAAGCTGCTCATGTGGCAGCGTGCAGAGGGCAGGCACCTGTTCCAGCGCTCCCGTGTGCCACCGGCACACGCACTGAGCTGCTGAGCATCCAGCCGCAGGGAGGTCCCCTGCACCCTGCTCTGGTTGGACTTCGGCGGCCACAGCACCTTCTACCTGCTGCAGAACAGGTCCGAGCTTTCCTGTCCCACACCCTCTCCCAGGGACCGAAGGTGGCAGCTTGACCAATTGCTGGCCTGTGACACCCAGGGCGAGCACACAGCCAACTCTGTACGCCCTTGAGTAGGCATTGTACGTCCAGCACCTTGTGGGATGGATGCACAACCCTGCCTAGTGCCCATCGGGGTTCATCAGCCCTGAGAAGCATCTTGAAGGGGCCCCTGGACCAGTGCAGAGCTGCCCCACAGCAGGCTGGGCTCCCTCTGCCAGGCAAAACCAGCCCAGGACAGGGTCATGGTGTAGCATGGGCACCACACGGGGAGCACTGGGCACTGGCAGAGAGGGTGGGGGAGTGCGTGGGACACAGCCTGCTCCTGTCCACCCATCTCCCAACCGTGCCAAGCCTTTGTGCAGCCTCGGGCTTCTCCCCGTGTGCAAGGACCCACGCTACTTATGGACCCTGCCCAGGCACCCCTTGGGGCTGCACCCCAGCCCCAGGGGACCAGCACCGAACCCTGCCACCCCGGACCAGTGGCCACAGCAGGGCAGATGCTCACATTACTCAATGGGCAGCATCTAATGAGCTCCCCAGCCCCCGGTCGCCTCCGGCTCTTTCACAAGCAGCATTTAGAGGAGGAGGGCTGGAAGCCGTCAGACCTGCTGAAAGCTGCAGCTGCTCAGCGCTAATGTGCAGCACAGCAACAGCGGCTCCGAGGCATGCAGCCAGCATGGGCAGAGCACGGCTCGCAGCGTGCCCCAGCCCCACAGCACGCTGCAGCCTCCTGCCCCCCCCGGAAACCTCTGGCAGCCAGAGGTTCTTGGAGAGCGGGAGCCCTGGGTCTGCCACCACAATGGAGCTCTGGAGTCCTGCTCATGCCACATCGGCACCCAGCCCCAGGAAGGGACAAATTTATGCCCCCTTTCCCCAAGGGAGGCTGAGCAGGCTTGGGGTGCTTTCACCAGACACAAAGCAGGAGGGCAGCACCCAATACCATTCTCTTCAGCATCCCTGCCCAGATTGCTGTGCTGCCTCCTGCCACCCCACTCTGGCGCTGGCTGCTGCAGAGCCCTCCTCCTCCCACCTCTGTCACTGCATGGATGCAGACACCGTGTGGATGCAGATGCCACTTGGCACAGACCCAGCAGCCGCCCAGGGCTGGCAAGGAGGGAGCTGCAAGCCCCGGCTGCACACCCCAGGAAAAGGGGCTTGCGCTTGCCCAGAGTGGCCTCTGCTGGCCCTAGGCACTCCTGCCCAGCCCAGCCCTCCTCCAGAGCAGCGAGCAGGGCTTCCATTTCCTGGGTCACCCAGCACAGGCTGCAGGAAAGCAGAGCCCCTGGCACATGCTTCCCCTGGGTTGTGAGGGAGCTCACAGCCAGCTCCTGGATGACCCCCAGCCTGATCCTTACGGAAGGGAACAAGCAGGGATGCACAGAGGAAGCAGCCCTGCGCACACCTCCTGAACAGGGAAGAATGCCCATCTCCATCAGACCGGGCCAGCAACATCTTCTACCCCACCTGCAACAAGGTGGCAGGGGCCTACAGAGATACAGGGGACATGCAGCGTGAGATTAGCAGATCCAGTGCTTGGGGCAGCAGACAGAGGCACATCTGCCAACACATGGGTCTGAGGGGTAGAGTCCCAGCATCCCTCCTTCCTCTCCACTCCCTAAACTTGCCTTCTTGCTGCGGCCTACCCTTACAAAACCGTTATGTGCCCCCAGATTAAGAGCAAGGGTAATTTTTCCGTAAGTCCCTGCGAACCTCACCCTATCCACACAGATGGGACAGAAGAAGACATTGGCCAAGAAAAGCTATCAGAGGAACCACAGGTCAAATGGTCCATAAGCAAATTGCTGAGGAAGAACCAAAGAGAGAAGAAAGGTGCTAGTGATGGTGGTTTCCAGGTTCCAACAGACAGCAGGAACAGAGAACACTAAGCTAGAGCAGGCTGCTATAGAGACAGAGTTACAACTCCATGCCAGCATGCTGCATTAGCCAGGTTAGAAGTTGAGAATGCAGCATGTTACCCATCCAGACAAAGCACTATCGCTGTCAGGAAGGAGAGGAGTGAATAGAGGAGCTTTGGTGCCTATTAGCAAAACTGTGCTGCAAAAAAAGTACTGCGAGCGCATTTGGTCTGCAGCTCCTCCCACACTTGCACAGGTACCAACCTGAGCCTCAGTACCTGGTATGCCTGCGAAGCTGGGCTTGTCAGGGCTCAGGATTACCCTGCAATGCAAGTCCCTCTTTGCTCTGTACCTCTGTCCTGGAGGAACATGCCACTAGTAAAACTCTGCAACATGCAAATCCTCCAAAGCTTGCACAAAGCCTTGCAAGAGCATGAACACCAGCTCATGAAACAAACAGGGAAGAAGGGCTTTCCTTCCCAAACCAAACTGTTCAGCCACTCACAAAAGCTGAAAAGGCATACATTAGTTCTACTGAGGAAAAGAGACCATGTGTAGAGATGCTGAGGGGCTGTACTGTGTGGAGTGCTAAGGAAAGGCAGGTTCTAAATACACACTTCTTTTGCAAAGTAAGCTCTCTGTATTCATCCAAGAATGTCTGCAGTACAGGGTTCATCTGGTATAAATAAAATACAAAATTTTACAATGTCTTAATCATTATTTTAACAAAAATACTAAAAACTGAGTAAAAACTGAAACTAAAGTGGGGAGGGAGACTATGAGCCACAAGGGATCTCCATAAACATCTGTAGAAATTGGATAGTAAAAACACTTTCTCTGTACAACAAAACCATCTTCCTGGCACCTCCCTGTGAGACAGGCAGCAGCAGCAGCACTGGCCAAAGGACAAAGGTTGGGCCAGCCCCAGCTTGTGGGTCAGGCTGGAGAGGCTGTGTGCAGTCCACAGTGACGTCTGCCTCCTGGATCAGGCTGAAGTGCCACGGATCAGTAGCGTCCAAACGGGTTGTTGTTCTGCTGTGTCTGTGTATCTGTTGAGGTCAAGACAGAGTTAGACAGTCACAAGGTCTGGTTCAGGAAAAAGATTCCTCCCCCCACACCACCAGCACAGAATGACAAGCATGTCACAGGCATGAAGTGTGATCGTTATGGCACTTTCTGCTCTGCTCATTTCTCTGAGCCTTGAGGCAGCACCACAGTCAAGACCCACATTCTTTGAGGAAGACACAGATAATGTGCCAGTTCTGATGCTGAAGCTCCTCCAGAAGCAATCTCCCTATCCCTTGTGGTAGAATCGGTGCACCATCACAAAACCCCGAGAGGTGGCAGCGAGCTGGGAGGGTGAGTCTGGGGATAAGTTCTTTCTGATCTGAAATTAAAACCAGCCTATATATTCCACAGCACCTGCAAGCATACAACTGCTCAAGCCAGTGTCAAACACCCATCCTGAGGCACACCCAGAAACCAAAGCCAGTGAAGGTTTCAGAGACAACCATCCTGGTCCCCTGTCAGTATCTCAGCACAAATGAAGTAACACGCGAAAAGACTTCCAGAGAGCACAAAAAGGGCAGGAAACATGGTAAAGTTGTATTCAAGAATATCATGAACTTCCAGACTGCTGGGACTGATGCTTTGTGATGTACAGCGCTCACAGGACACTTGAGTACTGTGCCATTACAATGGAACTCTGTCATTCTTTCCTGAAACCCCATCAGCATGCTTGAGCCTAAGATTAAGTAAAAGGTAACCTGTTTAGCCTGCTCTCCTTCTCAACTCTGCTGGACAATAGCATATTCAGAGATACCCTGGAGTCTCCTAACAGAGTCTATCCTGGGGCCAAAGTATTCTTGTTCCCCTCCTACAGGCTGTTCTTGGTTTATGTCCTGCTTTCCATCCCATCCCAGACACTATGAATAGGAACTCCAGATGGAACTGATGAAAACCCATTGAGGAAGCATGGAAGCTGCATGTTGACACATGGCCCACGTAAAACAGCTGTTTGCTGTACAGAGAGCATACAAAAATATGGCTCTTCTGCTATTATACATTTGGATCCTTATATGAGGTCTTGCTGTACTTGAATGTCCTGGCTGGAATCCTCACACAGACTTGTGGTTTGTGAATCAGACCAGTGGGAAACCCAGCACTTAAAACTGCTGCTTTGGGGAGGGCTTTTTTTTCGGTCACAAGGACTACAGATTTTTTGCTAGGGAACAAGTATAAGCACAATTTCCAAGTCCCCATTCCACACATTATTACATTTAGCACAGCCTCACACTTAATGCACTGCAAAACCCCTGGCAGTCCATTTCTGGGCATTTTCATAGCATGTCTATCATTTTTATGGCAGAAAAGCCAGCGAGGTGACAGTAAAACAGCAGGCCATTCTGAAGGGAACAGCACAGACACTGGGTTCTGTTCCTAGATTCCCCAGCCAGTAGTTCAATGCAGATTATAGGAAGACAGTGCCAGACTGAACACCATCTCTGCCATTACCCTGTCTGTGCTGACAGCCACAGAGGCCCACATAACACTGCAAACATAGCAGGCGCGCAGTAAGACTTCCCAGAACACCCTCCCTGCCTCCAAGAAGTCTTGTCATGATCACAGTATCTCTGGATCACCCACCAAGTGAGTGCCCCAGGATTACATCCTCCTTGTGCCACTTGGAGGCCATCAGCAGCAGAGGAAATACCTCTGGATGCTTTAAAGCTTCAGACTGGCTCCTTTGGGGCAAACTCCTTGTCAGTCCCTACAAAGGCTCAGCTCCCTCATCCCTCTGCAGGCAGCAGCAGGAGCATCTGGAAGGCTGCTCACAAGCTGGCAAGCACTGCCTGCCCAGCTACTGTGCCCCCTCGGGCCAGGAGCTCTAAGTCCTGATGCCGCCTCCCTGTCAGCATCATTTGTGGCCTCAAGACAGACAGTCTGGCTTAGCCTTGCTTCTCTACACCAGGGTACCTACAATGGAAAACAGTGGGGAGGAGACAAGAGACAGGATCAAGAACACTAAGGCTTACTGGAAAGCTGCTGCTGGAGCTGTCGAACCAGAGCAGCTGTCTGCTGCTGCTGCTGTGTCTGCTGAAGGCCCTGACGCTGGAACTGCAAAGAAAGAATTGTCATTATAGCCACACCACCAGGCTAGGCACACACAGAGCCCTGAGAAGTGCAGGGGAGCGGGAAGGGGGGATGCAGGTGGAGCACTGATGGCTTTGTGCTGGACTATCATGTCCCTCTGCCTCTGAGTGAACACTCACAATGGGCTGCTGGGGAGGAAGAGCCTGCATCCCCAGTCCTGGGGGTTGGCCCTGCGCCTGTGGCTGAGGCACTGTGGAGACCTGGGGTTGCTGCTGTGGCTGGGGTGGCTGTGGCTGTTGCTGCTGTTGTTGCTGCTGCTGTTGTTGCTGTTGTTGCTGCTGCTGTTGCTGCTGTGAAGACAAAAGAAAAGGGACCATCAGGGAACTGTCTGGGCAATACACACATCAAAAGGCACAGGAAGGACTCAAGGAGGAAGGATGTTCCATGCAGTAACATAACCCTCTTACAACAGTTTCTCTACAGGTACCTAAATTACCCAAATTTCAGCAGGACCCTGCCCTGGGCTGAGAAATGGCAAGAAATACAGGGACAGTAACAGGAAAGTAAAGCTTTTCTGCAAGATTAGATACTGACAGATGGCAGGAAGAGAGCTACGAGTCTACTGGTCAGCTGGGGAATGACCAGCAGCAAACAAGAAACCAAAACCAAAAACTACTAAGAGCTACCTCAGGAGGTCGGCTGGTTCCTCCCCTGCTTCCTGGGTAAGATCAGCAATACTGGCTTCACCGAGTATTTGCCTGACCTGCCCTCAAAAATTTTCCAGAGGTAGCAACAGAGCTCCTATAACCTCCCTACACAATCCACTGCAGGTCACACTTACTCCTGCTACTGTTTTGCCTAACCTCTACCCTGACTCTCCAGTGTTATGATTGACGACCACTTCTTGTCCTGCAGCCAAAGCACAATAACGGGGTTTTGGCTTTTTCTTGAAGACAAGAACTTTGGCGATTTCTCTCTTCTCTTGTCTCTGCCCCTGCAGCTCAGTGCCCAGCTATTTCAGCCTTTCCACCTCAGTCACATTCCCCAGCTCTTCAATTTATCTTTCTGCCACCCTTCTCTGCCCCTCACACCGACCAGTGCTGCACTTCAGTAAAAGCATGCAGATAAAACTGAATGCAGTGTTCCAACCTAGATGTTGACAGAACTAGTTATGGTGAGAAAAATATTCAGCATGTTGGACGTGGAGTCAGAATATACCTACTGCTCTTCAGAGTTTTAAATTTGTCCTAGTTTTCAGACATTTCTCCCACCTGCCAAATGCAGTTTTGAACTCTAGATCAACAGAGAATTTTTAGCAGATCTAGAAAACCACTAATGATATCACAGAAAACCACCATGGGAATGCTAGGTACAATCCCAACCACTGGCTCAAAAGAGTAAGGTTCAAACCTTGAACAGACTCAGAAAACAGACAAAAATACAATCAAGAGAAGGGACAGTATTTTATGAAGAGGTTAGAAAAACCTGGACTTATGGAAGCTGCAAGTCCTGCTTAGGAACACATTGGGTAAGCAGCAGAGAGAAAGAAGAGGCAGTAAAGAGTAGGACAGAGCAGACAATAATAACTGGATACAAGAAGCAGTCACAAATGCATTGAGGCTCGGATCAAGGACTAAAAGGCAAAAGGGAATGAGTTTGTAGAAGAGCATCTGAATTTTCATCTTAAACCAGTTTGGCCACTTAGGTTCTTGAAATGGATGCTATGACCTGGGCTCACAAGAAAGCACATGGCTGACTAAATGAGCCAGGATACCTCTCCTGATTTCATGTCCTACCTTCTTGCAACAGATGACTACCAACCCATGCAAGACAAACCAAAAGGCCATCTGTCCTTTCTACAAGCCACTGCACCATGACAGTCAACCCAAGCACCAGGAGTCTGCCCTGCATCTGGTATGCCTCTGATAACACAGCAGGAGACTCAGTAATGGGAGATTTTGGGCACTCCACGTCTTCTTTAAGCATCCAAGCGATATCCACTAAAAGCTGAAGGTTTCGTGAAGTTACTGAGCAGAAGCACAAGCAATTTGTCCGAGACATGTTTTTTTCCAAAATATGACTGATGGAGAATGCTTACAGAAACCAAGTGAATAGTCAGGTGGTGCTACTCATCAAAAGCACTAAAAGCTGCTGACCATCCTAGGGTCAGTCTCTGGTCCAGTGCAAGGCAGCACTTCCCAAGTACTGTGGACTGCAGCTCTCTGCAGGAACCACTTTCTCACCCAGGCCCCTCTCAGAACACAAAGCCTTAGCACTTTGTGTTATGTAAAGTCCTCCCATATTCTACAGGTTTTTGCTAAACCTTGCAACTCACCAACGAACCAAACTATTTCTGTGTTTCTGACAGTTCAAAACATTTCTGTAACTCCAAGAAATGTATTCACAGTTGTACATCATATAAGCATGTAATGTTTGTAAGACCATAATGCAAATTCATCCGTATTCATGTCTGTTGACACATACCTCTGAACTTCTTCAAATCTAAAGTTGAGTCTAAAAAGCTCACTTTAGACCAGTTTTTCACCATCCACTGTTAGATGTGCAGTACAAGGACTGCTTCACACCACATTCCCTGCCACTGAATACTACAACCAGTGCTTATTTTGATCTTGTGAAAACACAGCTATAGCCCTAAAAATGATCTTGTAAGGAACAACTCTATGACTTGTGTGGGCAGGGGGATTTTCACTTTGTTTCTAGCTCCTGCAACATTAACAGCTAGCTTTTTGCACAATCTTATTGGCTCAGCTGGAGAAGGAAGAGGTGGCTACAGGCCACAGCAGACTAAGCAGACCTTTGCTGCTACTAACTTCCCTTTGGCTCATGCTAGGTGATTGGCAAAAGGCAGTGCAGCACGTGCCTCCATCCCAAATGGCCCGTTCTAAGGAAGGAAGAACCAACTAGCAAATTGCTGCAGACGGGCCTGAACGGAGTTTGATGTTCCTGACTCAGAGGGGCAGAGCAGAGTGTCGCTGATACAGAGGTAAGCAGCTCTGAGCAAGCCTCCTCTAGATCCAGCAGCCTTTCTCTTGTCAGCAACCACTCACCCTCAGCATCTGCTGCTGCTGTTGCTGCTGCTGCCTCAGGTACTGCTGCTGCTGCTGGTCAGGCAGGATCTGGCTGGGTCGAATTCCTGAGGGGACTCCTTGGGGACCCAAATGGTTCATCCCACTCATCATGGGGGTCTGCTGTATTGACTGGTGAGGAAACCTGCAAGAGAAAAGGACAAGGTCATGGAGCAAAACACTGATGGGTGGCCAGCTTCTTTAATCCAAACCCACCTTCTGCAATCAATAAGACAGCCCAAACAGCCCCTTTTGCAATCCATGCTGCCTCTCTGCAAAAAGGTGAGGGACACCAGGGCCTCTCAAGGGTTTCACCCAACCTGTTTTTCTAGAAGCTGCAAGTAACAGTCCTTGTCCCTCTTTTCTGCATGGTTTCCATGCTGGATTTATGCCTGCTCAGGAGCAGTGGAAATCCCATATCTAGCCCTTTGATGGTGATCTGCCGGTTATTAAAACCAAAACTATAACTTTCTCAGGTGATTTTTCTCATACTGCCCAAAACCTCTTTTCTCTGGCTTCTAACGCTGTCTCCTGCCTGCAACTAGTAGCATCTCCAAATTTCATCCTCTCTATTTCTTCCCAGGACTGAAAGTCAGAGAAAGATATCCCCCTGAGAGGGCAAAGGACTTAGATGCTGTGAACTCAGCACAAAGAACTGGCTCTTCCTGAATTGCTGTTAGAGTTGTCTGATGAAATACAGATTATTAACATCCAGTAGGGTGGGAGGTACCTCTGTGTATTGCCCAAGGTGTGCCCATAGCCAGGAGCCTGCTGGTGTACGTAGCCACTTGGTCTCTGCTGCATCTGTCTAACAGGATCCACCAGGGCAGGATTAGAGCTAGGGTGGGAATTCTGATAGGGCTGGCCAGAGTAGGTAGGAGGTACCATTGTGCCTGACTGGGAGGGATGCTGCTGAAGGCCTATGTGGGAGACGTAAGATGTGTAACCCTGAAATGAAACAAAAAGCCTTTTTCAGTCATGCTGTCAGAAGTACAAAAGAGATCTGGGACAAGAGGACATCAGCCTCTTGTAAATACTATCACAAGGCTGCCCATCTCTGGGATTGAGATTCATGGTTCTCAGTAAATGAGAGTTTGGCAGCAGAAATGAAGATGCTGCTGTGTACTGGAGTCAGATGCCAGTCTTACCTGTGGTCACAGCCACCTACCTGGGAGGGCTGCAGTGCTCCATAGGATGGGGTTGGAGCCATCTGGCGCACAGGCTGCTGCCCCATTATGCCTTGGCCCTGCTGAAAGGCCACAAACACTTTTTTCAACATCTCCAAAGGGCAGGATATTGCTGCTCTCTTTTGGGCAGCTCCCACCAAACCAGACAAATAGCTTCATTGCTAAACGTATGGGGCTGCTACACAGCATGCAGATGCTAATGACTTCTGCCTCACCCCAGCCTGGGACAAACAGGCCACTAACATCCCTACCCCTCCATAGCCAGGATATGATGTACCCCTCTCACTGCCACAGATGCCCCCATGCACCTCAGTGACAGCCTCCACCATGTTAGTGACATGGGCCCACAAAGCAGGTGATACACACAGTGCTGCACCAGAAGCACAGACAGAGGAGACACCGACTTTTCAGGCAGAAACAGACAGGGTTTGAGAGCTCTGGCTAGGAGGGAGAGCAATCCCAGCAAATCAAACAGCTTGGGCTTGCTGTACTGTGGGGTCTAGCCACAGCAAGAGACAGCACTGACTTACCAGCTTTGCTTGAAGCTGCTGCCTCAGGATCTGTCCCTGGGACACTGGAGGCTGCTGTCTGTACACTGCTGGCTTGTAAGAAGGGTCAATGCCCATCATGCTCCCCATCCCTGGAGGCAGTACACCACTATAGGGAGGACGACTCTGAACTAGTTTCCCCAGTGGCATGCGTACAGGTCTGTAAGATGTATCTAGGCGAGGGCCACCTGCAAGAGAAAGAGAAAAAGGCTGTCAAGACACATGCTATGGCTGATCCAGAATGTCTGCTCATCACTAGACACATGACAGCAGAAGTGGGAGGGAGATGTAGGGGAAAGTGGAGGGACCTGCATAAGACCATCTCACAGAAGTGGTTCTTACAAGAGGCTGTCAAAGAAGTGCAATACACTCACCTCTCCTGTGCACCTACCTGCTGGAAGAGGCTGATTCTGGGCATAGAGACCCACTGGTGACTGCCCATATGCCAGCCTTGACATAGTGCTTCCTGACTGGTGATGCAACAGATCTGTAGGCATACCAACTCCATATGAAACCACTCGGTTAGGGCCCAAGACAAAATCCTGCAAAGACAAAGAAGGAGCAAAAGATCAATGTCCACTGTGAATTCACAGATGGATGAAGAGTATGGAAGGGTTGCAAAGTCCACAGGAGGAAGCCCAGGACACTATCTGAACTGGGCAGCCTTCTTCCCTCCCATCAGGTGTTAAGGAAATGTCTCCTCTGCTGCAGGCTAGAGAGAGTGGGATAGAGCTCCAGCACACCCAGCTGAGAGAAAACACATCCCATCTTCACCATTACACCACTCTCAAGACTCCTCAGGAAGAGTGCTCTGTGAGTAGGAGATGGGGAGGCCCATAGCTCTGGGGCAGTCAATTACCTCGGTTTTGCTGGCAGACTGGTTGCGTTTCTTGGTTTTGCTCTGTTTCTTCTTGCGTTCTTCAGTAGAGGTGGCAGGATTGGAGCTTGTTTTATCAGACTTGGCTGGTTCTGCTGCTTTCTTCTCCGGCTCTAAAGCCACAGGTGTAGGAGGCTCTTCCTCTTCAGGGGGCAGTGGCAACGGCTCCAGGTAGTAACTGCGGGGCTTGGGTTTCAAGTGCGTGTGGTACAGAAGAAGCCTCTGCTGCTCCTCAAACCTAGACACCTTGCGATCCACCCGGACTGTCCCAAACCACCCCCAGGAGAGGGGGGCTGAGTGCTTTAAGCCCTCAAACAGATCCCAAGGGGAAATCTTCTGCTTTGTAGAGACTTGCAAACCCTTTAAAGCAAAAGAGATAAGAACTCCCAAGTCCCTGTTGTTTCTCCTATGAGGGTACAGGAAACTCAATGCTTTCTTCAGGCTCTACTTCATGTGTCTGAGTAAACAGTCTGAGCCCTTATTAACGGTCCCTGCTCTTCCACATGCAGTAATTTCTAAAGACTTTCATCAACAACTGCCAGTCTCCATCATCCCATCTCTGCCAGTCTTCTGCATGCTGGTACTGCCCAGTACCTTACATGACAGAGATTACAGGTTTCTCTTGATGCTTTATATAGCCGTAAGTACAAAACCAAAGTAAAAATAGCTTCTCAAGGCCATAGCAGCATTTATCACTGAGCTTTAACACCCAGCTTTGCCCTTTTTGGACATGGTCATGTGCCAACTTGTCTATGTACAGCTAGCCACCTTCAAGCTCAACAGGCAACAAGGCGCTACATACAGATGCCTCTCAAGCTGTGTAGACTCAAGGCATCAGAGGACAAGGTGACACCTGCACTCAAGAGCTATAATGCAGACAAAAAGGCTTCACTAACCTCCTTCTTGAAGATGGAGTCAAATCCAGCTATTTTATTGCCTTTAGTATCAATGAGGGATCCCTGAGGTTCACAGGTGATAACATCTCGCGTCTGCTTGGGAAGTGGCAGTAGCTGTCGCACCTTCTCCAGGCTGTCAGACTGCCGGTCCCCCAGCTCTTTCTGCACAAGTGGAATAGAGAAGACTTGAATAATTGCTCAGGAAAAGTCATCCAAAGACCACCTGTGCTACTTGTTTGGTGTCAACTTCCAGCCCTGCATTACCTCGCCCCTTTTCACCCTTCAGCTCTACAGAGCCATTGGGGTAACCCTCACTGCTTCATCTAAACAGCAGCAACAGGACAAGTACCATTTGTGAGACACAAGTAAACCTGCATAGCTTGTCAAGCACTACATATCACACACTGTTTCCCATACAGGGTTGGTGTCCCTCACCCTGAGTTTCTTGACAAGATTCATGTATGCCCGCTTGTTCTCCTCCATGCTGCCCTGAGAAATGCTAGACATATCAGCAGCCAGGGTGCCATTGATGAGAACACTCAGCATGTCCAGCACGGTGGTGAAGAGTTCACTGTTGGTGAGAGCAGAAAGGTCAGAACCACCAAGAAGCAGGTATAAAGCCTCTATCATCATAGTAACACCAAACATTACTAGATTGCCAAGAGTCAGAAGTGCCAAGCACTCTCCAGACTAACCTCCCACCCTAATCCTCCTTTTGCTTATTCACCACAGGGTGTTCACACTTGAGTCAAGTGCAGTATCACACAAGAAGACTGGCCTCCTGTCTATCCATTCAGCTTCTCCAAAAACCAGCTCTCCTCTGCTTACCTCTGTGCAACTGGAAAGCCAAATTTGCTCTGGATATGTCAGAGTGCACTTGGATACTATGACCTAGGTTGTAGTCTGCTATTACCCTGAAGTCTCTTTTGGCTGTCACAGTACTTCTGACAAATAATCTAGAGAGATAGCTAGCTCACATGAGAAAAAGGGCCATGCTAACAACTGCCTCACTTGAAAAGTGTATGGATCAGAAGTCAGACAGAAAGTTACTTGTTTGACTGCATGTCCACGGTGCCACTGCTGATGATGTCCAGGAGAAGCACAGCCCATTCAGTTGTCTGCTGTGTACTGCGCTGAACTGTGTCAAACATTCCTCCCACCTGGCAGAGAAAAGTAATTTAGTCACAAGGAGACCATGAAGAAATACTACAATTTAGAAGTGAGAAAGGAGCTTAAACCAGAGCAACTCCTGTACTACAACAATTCCTGCTGAGAGCTGAACCAGACTGCAGTCAGTAGGACAAACCTCAGATGCAAGTAGTAGTGTTGTGGAATGCAAAAGCATTGAAAGGGGAAGGCACATCTAAAAAACAGAGGTCAAGGCTGTGGATTTCATCCTGGCAAAATACAGCAAGAGAGTTTTTCCATGCACCCTATCCCACTCAGAGCTCAAGACCCAGAAGCAGCACAAGTGCCTCTCCTACTTCCTTGCCTCAGAACATACACAGCCCCCTCCAGCATGTGCCTGCTCCAGAGAAAGGACAGAAACAGGCAACTCTTCATCCCATTTGGTTTGGTGCAACTGCTCACCAAATTCAGCCGTAGCTTGAGGGCCTCGTGCATCAGCTGCTTGGCTTTACAGTCATCTTGGTACTGATCTTCCCGCCAATTTGTTACTATCTATGAAATGTACAAGAGAGGACAGACCTCAGAAACTGTATGCTCAAGTTTATAGAGATGTTTGTACTGTCCAGTGACAGATGGTCAGCTCAAGCACCCCATACCAACCAGGGTAAGATCTTTGCAGCGTTGAGCATGTAATCAGACAGATAACATCCCTAAAGACGTGCCCAATAGCCTTGCTGGAAGAGCAAGCCCTTAAGGGAAGTGAGGGGAGAACCAAGACACCTACCTGCTGAACCTGGCTGTATAGAGAGGTGAGGAGGCCTTCCCGCTGCTCATCTTGTCCTTTCAAGCATGTTAGCACCAGTGACAGAAATGGCTGCTGGCTTAGGAGGGACATGCTGCAGAGAGAACAGAGCTGGAGCTATGCTGCCAGGCTGGGGGATCAGCACAGCAAGCATTGTCTGCCCCTTCCCCAGGACTCACCTCTTCTGCTTCTGGCGGTCCCGCTCTTTGCGGGATGATGACCCCAGATGTTGTCCTTTCTCCAGTTCTTCTCCAGCAGCTTTAAGCACATGGCCCTGCACTGATGTTGGAAGCTTGGCAATCAGGGGGGCCACCAGCCACACGCCTGATCTCTCCAGGGAGCTGTGACAACATTGGAGAGAAAGCCAGTTTGCCATCCAACATACAATTCAGACTTCTCTATATACAAAGCAACTGCATACTGGGACTACACCTACCTGAGGATGGGTTTGGATTTGTTACTGGCAGGTGTAGCACTTGCTGAGCTACTGATATTGTTGACTCCGTTGCCAGCACAGCTAGCAGAGCTGGTCTCTGCTGATTGCTGGAATACCTCAATGGTGGCTTTGGCTATATTTTCTAATAAGGAGTTCATCTCCTGGAGATAGGAAAGAAGAGATAGCAAAATCCTGCTCCGAGAGCACCCACTGACAGGGCTTGCACAATTCAACTCAACTCAGTACAAACCCAGTTTGCCAACTTAGAATCATAGAATAGTTAGGGTTGGAAAGGACCTTAAGATCATCCAGTTCCAACCCCCCTACCATGGGCAGGGACA
>JARCZZ010005198.1:3094-14090 GCA_030323915.1 Brotogeris chrysoptera
GCCCATGGCAGGGGGATTGGAACTAGATGATCTTAAGGTCCTTTCCAACCCTAACTATTCTATGATTCTATGATTCATAGTAGTCCAGAGTAATTATGAATTTCTAGACCTGTGCTTGTGTAGTCTTTCAAGTGCATGGCTTGAGGCAAAAGAGGCACCTTCACATCTTAACTATGCTTCAACACTTCTGATATACCTTTCCCCTCCTTACCTGTAGTCCTTCCAAACCATGTCTTGGAAGGGTTTTTTGCAGTGTAACCAAACTAAAGCTTTCAGATTCGTAAGTATCATAATCTATGTTAAACCTTTACATCATAAACAGATTACATCAATATAAATCTTTAGATCATCTTAAGTACCTCAGACCTATTTGCACTATAATAGGCACTTAACTACACAGGGGCACAGATAAGGGGTGACTAAGGTTGGGGCAAGCCAGTTAACCCTGGTTTGAAGTCCCTAAGGTGCTTTGCTGTAGTGGCTATGTGCTAAATTTTAACAATTAGCCTTTCATCACCTCCAAATATTCTGCTATTCTGGATAATGTACAGCAGTTTAGCTTAGTGAAAACAATAAGTCTTTTCAATCTTATTGATTATTAGCTTTTCTATCCAAGAAACACTTTTTGAGGTCTTTCAATTCTGTATCTCTATAATGGAGACATAGCTGGAGGAGTCAATTCTTTTGAAATTTTTCCAAAATAATGAACAGGAGAGTGCGCTCATATATATTCGTATGTGTGCATTATACACACAAACACACACAGGAAAAATACAACTTGTACTGTTTCTCCACTGTTTTTTTAACTCAAGAACAGACAGAAGAAGCAAACTCCCAGTCTCCATTCCTTTATATTTCCACACTACCATTCTCCTTAATAAATGACCTTGCTGATGGTGGAAATTATCAGACTTAAGGTGTGATTATTACCTTGTTACAAAACCAGGAAAGACGAATGCAGATGCCTGACCATCTAAGGGTAGCAAATATGACCAGCACTGACAATGTTCCTTTAAATGGCCTTTTTGCAAGATTGTACCCTTATGAACTGAATAGAAAATAGCATAGACATGCATGTCAAGTGATAAGATTTAAACAGAATAGTAGCGATGGACTTAAAATTCTCAGAAGCACTAAAGAAATCCCTAAGTTTTCTTGTCAAAGCAGGAATTGGGCAGCCTAATAATATTACTCACTAGCTGCATTAGTTGGAAGGCTGATTGACACTTGGGTGTGAACATGCACACCTGCCTAGGAGTCACTGTGATGTGCAGACTGCTCCTGGGTCAGCCAATTCTTGGAGCAACCTCAGTTTGCGCTGTGGCAAAGGTCCAACTACATATGTATGTCTGTGCATGCACGCCTCAAGCACATATGTGTTCATGTGTTCAGAACTATCACTTTCACAGGCAATTCAATCTAAAGTTCAGTTATTTAATAAAGCCATCTAACCTTTTAATGGTGGCAGTGGGTCCTTTCTAAAGAGTCACAAATCATCTTTTCTGCCTGATCTGTATCTCCAGTCATAGTCAGAACCCACTGAAATAGTCCAGTAATGAGCCACGCAGATAATCATACTTTTCAGTGCACAAACATGCCAATCAAATGCACAGTTCTCCTTGTGAGCACCCCAGCCTTGCTTTCTTTATCCCAGCCCTGATCGTATATATATGCCTAAAGATGAGCACTGTGGGTATCCAAAACAATTTGGCTTTGCATACTGCACCTTAGGTGGACTGCAAAGGACAATGTTCATATAACTATTTAATCCTTACTTATTCTCTATGGTGTTAGAGTTTCAGGGATATTTCCGATGCTTTTTTATGGCAAAGTAGTCTGAGTACTATGTGATTCTTCCCCAGGTACAGGAATAATGGTTCTTCTGGAGCACTGAGGACTCAGGAGCTGCTGCTGACCCTCCACACTCAGCTGAGTTGGTGTGCAGCCTCCCTGCAGAGTAGGCAGGTTAAAAATCCCAAAGTAAATTTAAATAAAGGCATCCAATGTGAATTGAATGAATTGAATGAATATAAGAAAAAAGTTTTGAGCATTTGGGGGAAAGTAGGCCTGTAATAACACTTGAATAAACGCTTAATAGAATTCTTTCTTTAGCATTTTTGGAGTATAACTAATGAAACCAAAGAAAATTACTGTGGCTTGATCTTACTGTGTTTCTGATGTTAAAATTTACCTGGTGGTAATTATAGCTGGGATACCTAAAAAAAAAATTGTTGTCAGTTAGATGTTCATCCTGCCTCTCTCTGGTGTTTAACACTGGAGAAAAATAATCAGTTAATGGTATAAACTGTTGAACTTCATAAAGTTCTATTGAGCAGAATATTTATGCAGACAGCTGGAGATTTCAGTTTATGTTAACGTTGACTAATATTTGCATGTTAACTTTTACAAACCTACTCAGAAATAAACTCAAGATAGAGGTGCAAGTAGCAAACTGTGGATTAGCTATAATTGTCTCTGTATTGCATATTTCTATCTAGAGTTTCACAGCACGGCCACAAAACAAGAGGTCTAAAAAGCATCTTTATTTCTTTCCCCAGAGAATAATCTGCAATACCTTGGAAGTTAAGGTAAACCAGACACAAACGTATGCAGATGTTCAGCTCCAGTCTCTCCTTTGTTTTGACAAATTACATTTGTAGGTTGTGCCCATGTCTCTCTATGAAGGCATCATCTGTTTTCTTCCCCTTGCTCATGCTGGGCATCCAGAACGACACATGCTGTAGGAAACAAGGTGAGGACACTAGTGCAGATCTCTTTTGCTGCATGTCAGTTATGTCATTATTGGCACTTGATCTAGTGGTATGCATTTGTTTAATGAAGCATAGTTGCTTTAACCTTCTAGACTGTCCCTCCCAGAGAAGCATCAGCTTCTGCTAGAAATTGAGTCATGACACAGTAATGTGCCAGTTATTACTGTAATAATAACTGTCCCCCCACAGCAAAGAGTAATTTGACAATCGTATATAACTAACTGTACATGTCACTCTTCACATGAAGTGTTAACCTATTACTAGAATATACTAAACATTAGTTTATTGGAAAATGCTGGAGAAATTCATTCTTGGACTTCTAAATTTTTTTTTCTTGCATTTAACTTTACATGACTGGATTCACCAGAGAAATAAGGTCTCAAAGTCTAATAATTATGGTAGTAATTTTCTTAGCAAAGTCTGAAAATAAAATAATTGTAGAAGTAAGCTTCCTCACTTATTACCTCACAAATACTAACCCTAACAAATATGTGATTTACATTACCTATATTGAAAAATTGCATATATAGCCAGAAGTTGGAACCTTAGTAGTTTGGCATTAAGCATAGAAGAACAACTGTATACAGTTAACAGATACTATAAGGTTTGCTTGATTTCTATGTTAACGTCAGAGGCTTACTGCAAATGTAGAAAACAAGGAATTTAAAACAAATACGTGTTTGAGACAAGGTATTATTATATTTCAGGAGATCTTTTCCTTCCCTTTCTTGAAATTTTGCTCATCAGAAGGTGACTACTACTTTTATAGCTAAATGTTATTCTTATTATTTGCAAAACAGCAGTTTGTCCCCATGAAAGAGAGGAGAGCTGAGCTTTATTTAGTACTTCATCTGTGTACTCTGGCAAGTAACAGCTCTGCTAGCTTGGTTGCTAACATGAATCACAGATCTTGTGAAAATAATAGACCACCTAGAAATTGCTAGTGCTATATGAAATAAGGTCTTGGGAATAATGCAAATGTTCAGGTATTTGCCTGCCTTTCTTTGTAACACAGATATCATGGACAGAAAGATTACAAAAATGTAAATAAATGGTTGACTACTTCTTTGCGCACATTTTTAAGCTGGATACATTTTCTAATCAGGTTTTTAAGCAAAGACTTTGTGATACATGAATACTACTGCTTGTGGTTGTGACAAAAGCTCCATGTTACAAAAAACTTCAAAGGCAGTGATTCATTGTGAATTTATCTAATTTGAACACTGAAGATAACCTTTGTCTAAAACACCAGACTGGAACACTTGTATTGTTAAACACTTGTGCTGCACTGACCTTTTTCAAGACTGTTTGCAGTTGGATATTTCAAGATACCATATCTGCAATTGTATTGACTACAGTATTTTGCCTGTCAGGATTAAGTTAATGTTGATATCTTTGCTGTAATAGGTTCTGAGCCTGCTGATGCCTGCCTGAAAATGCAACTGTAAATTGCTTTACAGAAAGACATGATGATTTGCTAAGTCTCTTGATAGGTTCTTGCTGTGATTTAAGCCCAGGCGGAACTCAGAACCACCCAGACTCTCTCTCACTCCCCCACTTCCTTCTCCCCCCCCCCCGCTCCCGGAGGGATGGGGAGGAGAATCAAAAGAATGTAACTCCCACAGGTTGAGATAAGAACAGTTCAGTAACTGAGGTATAACATAAACCCACTACTGCTACCACCAATAATAATAATGACAAGGGAAATAACAAGGGAAGAGAATACAACTGCTCACCACCTGCCGACTGATGCCCAGCCTGACCCAGCAGTGATCTAACCCTTCCATGTAACTCTCCCCAGCTTATATATTGGGCATGATGTGCTGTAGTATGGAATACCTCTTTGGCTAGTTTGGGTCAGGTGTCCTGCCTCTGCTTCCTCCCGGCTTCCCCTCCTTCCTGGCAGAGCATGAGATTCAGAAAGTCCTTGATCAGAGTAAACATTGATGAGCAGTAACTGAAAACACTGGTGTTATCAGCGCTGTTCCCAGGCCGAAAGTTGAAAACACAGCACTGCACCAGCTACTAAGAAGGAGAAAAAATGACTGCTACTGCTAAACTCAGGACAGTTCTTTAGTCAGATTTGGTGTAAAATGCAAGGTGAAATAGTTTTTGTGCACTGACTTCTGCATTGCAGTTGATGCTTTCAGAAACTTACATCTAATATACATGAGAAATTTCATTAATTTCCCAGAAAATTTAGTATTCAGAGGATGAATGAAGCAGGAAAAGAGTGAGGAAGAAATAAATGCTTGTGTGACTTTAATGTTTTCATCTTATTTTTAAAATTACTAGGAACTTCTAGGTTTCAGGCAAAAATATTTCTATCCTTGTAACTGTGCCCAGTTGCGCAGAATAATGGCACATTCTCTTCAAGCACTTACAGCAAGACCTACCGATGATCTCATACTTCCTCATGTTTTCTCTTCCAAATCATATGGGTGAGACAAGAAAGCAGGCTAGTACAGAGAAGTTTATTCCTCAGCTCTCCTGTGGCAGATCTAACTTAGTATAATGCTCCTTTTCTGCTTTTGACAAATTCCATCCTATCTTGCTTATGTTTGTTGATGACAATTCTGTAATAGTTGCTTTGTTAGACAGATATTAACCTAAAGTTTTCGTGTCTTTCAGCAGTTGCCCTTTGCCTATTACACCAAGTATCAAGCTCCCAGTTTCCAGACTGAGTGGTTGGTTACTGGAACTTATCTATGTCTCACTTATCATTACGATGAAGTTAATAGGAGATGAACCACAATGAGTAGTGGAATACAGTGACTGGTCGTATCCTAGAAGCCTGGGAGGACACATTTGTCTTCAGCAGGGTGGCACATTGGGAAACACTGGAAGAACAAAAAGGAACAATACTCTGTAACTTCTCTCCAAAAAGTCACCCCTTAGCATTGATTATGGAAAACATGAAAATATATTTAATCTGAAAGGCAAATTTGAATTGGTTGAGAAAAAAATAATGCATTTAAAAGAAATAGCTCACAATTAAAAGACTTAGAAATTTGATGAAATATAATTTCAAATTAATTTGGTTCAAGACTAGTGAAAAAATTCATTTCTGCTTTTGTTTAGACTTAGAACTCCAATATGTTATCTCATATGTACAAATATTTATTACACATATGTCATTACATATAACTTCATATTGCAGTTTATATTAAGCTATTAATGCCAACTTTCAAAAATGAAAACAATATTATAAAGAAATTTTTAGATACTGTTTGGGGAAAATATAGTTGCTATGTTTTATGTAGAATCATTAGTTTATATTTTTCTTTTTTAAATAGAAGGCACTACACTGGGATGCTTTAGGCTGTTGTCCTGGTTTCAGCTGTAAGTTATTTTTCTCCTTCCTAGTAGCTGCTGCAGTGTTGTGCTTCATCTTCAGTCTGAGAACAACGCTGATAACACTGTTTTAGTTGTTGCTAAGTAATGATTACTCTGATCAAGGTCTTTTCAGTCTGTCATGCTCTGCCAGTGAGGAGGGGCACAAGAAGCCGGGGGGAAGCAGAGACAAGACACTTGACCCAAACTAGCCAAAGGGCTAGTTTCCATACCACAGCACATCATGCCCAGTATATAAACTGGACGTAAGTACCCAGAGGGGCCGAGTCTTTCTGCTTGCATCAGGCTGGGTATTGATCAGCAGGTGGTGAGCAATTGCATTGTACTTCGCTTGTGTTGTATATTCTCTCCTTTATTGCCATAATAATAATAATGCAATAATAACAATAATAGTTTTCTATTATACTTTAGTTATTGGACTGCTTTTATCTCAACCCATGGGGCTTACATTCTTTTGATTCTCCTCCCCATCCTGCCCAGAGAAGAGTGAGAAAGAGGGAAGGGGTGAACAAACGGTTTCATGTCTCTAAATTACTGGCTGGGCTTAAACTATGACGACTGGGTTCATAATTTCTTTGCCAGTGATTGATAACCATTTTAATCCTGGGGATAAGACAATAAAATTTGTTCCCATTGGAGTATCTGTGGTACCAGTCAGCTGAACACAATTCAAATTTTGTTCTGCTCCTAGTTCTATGAACCACAACTCTTGGATTCAGCTAATCTGCATTTCAATATCTACATTACAGATATCTGTCTAGTTTTATAGGCTCTCCTTCTGAGAAGTAAAATTTGATTGCCCTCTCTACTGAATGTAACTGGAGTCTAATGATTGGAAGTGATGTAGAAGTCTAAGGTGAGTTCAGGTGAATGATACACGGTATGAGGAAATTGCGTGCCATTGCCATTACCTTTTCTTTGTTTCTGGAAATCATTGGTTCCAAAAGGCAATAGAAGCTTAGGAAATTACTATGTTTTGTTAAAAAAAGTGAATAAACTTTTCTGCTAAGAGATGGTTACTGAGGAATCTGAATCAGAACTGTACACAGGCTTCAGAACAAATTCAGAGACTTCAACTCATAGCCCCGTAAATCCCCCTTCATATCCTGCTACAGCTCTGCAAGCATGAAGAGTTAAAACCACTAAAGTTCTCATCTCTAGCCAATGTGTAACTCACAATATTCACAGATTATTATTATTTTTAATAAACAATTATTTAATCAGATAGCTTATACATATGTAAAAAGAACCCATGAAAACACGTGAGTACTTATGTATGCTATAGTATTATACAAAAAGAAGGCGATATCTATTTTTACTAATAATTGTCCTCCCAAGGCTTGCACTTTATTTAGGAAAAAAAAAAAAAAAAGGGATGAAAAACAGGGAGGGGAAAGAGAGGAGAGAACTCAAGCTCAAAATGCAGAGAGAAAGAAAGAAACATTGAGGTAACAGAAAGAAACATTAAGGTAACAGAAGATCAACTGTCTCTTAGCTGAGTGAACATTAGTCATGACTTATCACACTTTATCTTGCCAGTGTTTCATAAGCAACACAGGTGAGGTGAGGTAACTCATATTACCAACAAAGTAGCAGCACATCCTCAAGTTTCAGGGTCATCTGTTGAAGCCAGAATACTCGCAACTAGGTGTTTAAGGAAAGGCGCCTTGATGCATTCTTGTCATCTATAAATACAGAAGTGCCTGAGCTGGAGTATCATGGGACAGAGTTTGCACATAACAAAAGTTGCAGCTGCTATTTCCCTAGTTCCATGCAGATACTTACAGGGGGAGTCATCAGTTTTCAGCCAATGAAGTCCATACAGTGGCTTTGCTTGGGGGAATGACTTTGCTTGGGTCCAGGCTGAATGACCTTCTTTCATGTCGACTAGAAACAAAGATTTCCAATGCAAAATTATTTTAACAACAGTTTTGAAAGTACCCTTTTTTTCTGGATATAATATACAGTAAAAGAAATATCCACTAATTTAAAGAAATTTTCAGAAAATTTACCACAGGCTTTTGAAGACAGATTTACCAGAGTATTCAGCGTACATGCAAGTTGCTGTGTGTCACTGAAACTAAAAGAATGAAGCAAATGGAATCTTCGGGCAGAAAGAGTATACAAACGTCATCGTGACTGAATTTTCACTCCAGCTGGCTGCACATCTTGCAACAAGAGCTGATTGTATTGTAATATTTTAGAAACATTATAACCAGTTCTTCCTCTCTACCTGTAGAGCCAGCTCTTAGTCTCCATCTACTGCTGAACTTGTTTCACTGTTACTCACACCACTGTTAAACTGCATGCTAAAAATTGTAGATTATTTCTGTTCACTGCACACTACATTGTTTTACCATGGATAATGTTTTATTTATAAGGAAAATAAATTGTCAGAGTTAAAAAACACAGTGCATTTTGTCCTAGGCAACACATTGCTTTTATCACACAAATAATTTATTGGTTGTGCTCCCAGACGAGTTCTTTTGCTGACCTTTCCAGGTATACTGAATATTGGTGCATAATTCGTCTTGTTGGGAAAATGTATTTATTTTAGCCATTAATGCATACTGTCATAACCTTTGTGTTGAGGAACAAGTTTGTTGTTTTAATTCTGAGACATATTTTTATAGATGGATGTACGAAAAACAAAGTTTCCTATCTTAACGCCTTTGAATTCTGAGGAAGAGAGAAGGGATTCTAATCTGAACCTATCATATAATCTCTGGTAATGGATTGTAGCTAAAAGTAGAACAGCCCTAACTCCTGGTTGCAGGGCAGGCACAGCCCCATCCCAGTTCAAATCCAGCCTCTGTGAATTGTCAGCCCAAAATGGCAGACATGCCTTCAGAATAGCTCACTGCGTTCTAGCAACACCGAATGTGAGCTTGAATAACCTTCAAACTTTGCTTCATAGCATCCCTATCTTATGCAACCAGATCAGTCACCACATCAGTCCATCTCTAGGTGAATATTTGTATTCCAGGTGCTATGAAAGAAGGGTCTACAAGGCTGTATGTATTAATAGAGCTGCACCAAGATATTTTTCTAATTTTAAAATAGCAACATAACCTTGTAGGAAGACCAGCCCATAAAATGCATCATCAGTTACAGGTTATCAAAAGATTTAGTCTTCAATGTTAGGAGAAAGTGTTCTTCTTGTTTTGCCTTGTTTTGTTTTACTTTGTTTTGGTTTTGTTTTGTTTTTTAAAAAAGGCAGAAGAAATGCCCCAAACTACCTTTATTCTTATTCTCAGTTTACAGTGAACAGCACAATTTGCAAATTAAAATTACAGTAAAGATGTCCAAGGAGTGAAATCAAGCTATAGTAGTGAAACCATTTAGAGTAATGAAATACATTTTGACTAAAATGCATATAATTTCATGAAGATATCAGGTTTGAAGTGCTTCCTTCAAATTATTAATTTTTTATCTAATAACTCATTTTAAAGTAACCAGTTCAAATTTCGCCTTCTGAATATTATGAAATTTGCTTGATAAAAATTGTTTCATTACGGTAATTGCAGAAAGACAGTGCAAGCCTGTGGCTTACACTTCTGGAAGAAATGAATCTCTGAAAATAAATTTACATCTGGAGATTTTTTTTACCAAGCACCAATCACTTAGTACCTGGTGTTTAAATTTTTGTAGTTATCAAGTCCTTCTATAGACTGCCCAAAATCTGGCCTCATGCTTGGTATTTACCCATTCAAGCAGCGGTGCTGAACGTATTATTTATTGGTTTA
Organism: Brotogeris chrysoptera; assembly: GCA_030323915.1. Lineage (NCBI taxonomy): Eukaryota > Metazoa > Chordata > Aves > Psittaciformes > Psittacidae > Brotogeris > Brotogeris chrysoptera. The sequence continues at coordinate 12,966 of JARCZZ010005198.1, forward strand.
TTGTTTGTTTGTTTATAGAAAGGGAGAAAAATATATTCTAAGTAGAAGAATGTTCAGGGTTGGAAAGTGAGCAATGGCCTGCAAACATTTCCTACTTCAACAGCTTCTTCAGGAATTTAACATCACTTTGTGTTTCAGTGATTTCAATAAACCTTCTGTTTAGATAGCTGCCTAAATACATGTTCATATGAGCATGTAAGAGAAAACCCTCCTATAAAATGTAGGGCACTTGTAAAAAGGCAAGACTATGAGTTGGAATAGGCCTATCTCTGCAATTCTCAGCTGCAGTGTAATTAATTTAGGCAGTTTCTGTCATTCACTGAATGAGATTTGAAAAATGAGCCATGTTTACATCTACATGTACTCACATTCAGGTTTATCAGCTTATGATATAGATAGCCTGAAAAATAATTTAATCAAATTTTTTTATAATCATGATTTTTTCTTGAAATCAGATAAAAAACTGAGGCATTCTCCCCCCCCCCCGGAAAAAATCCCCAAACCCAAAGATGTGAAAATGTTATGAGAAAGATCTTAGTGCAAGTATTTCTCCTGCTCTCTCTCTGGCCCATTTATTTAATATTTATTATTTAACAGGAATATTGAATTATTTATGTGAAGTGGAATAGCGTCAACAAGAGAAGCTGGGGAAAAAAAGACTGACTTTGTAAAGCAGTGGTTATTATACTTGCCCATGATATGGTAGATGGAAGATAGAAGTGTGAGTTTATATTCCAAAGCAGGGAAAACAAGGTGCGAAGCTGGTGTGTTCCTATCATGCTGTTATCAGGAGATTAAGGTATCCCATGACACAGACTCTAGCACCATTTTCCTTTATTACTTTTCAGGGGATGGTAGTACAATCCAGGGCTGCAATTTTTGAAAATGAAAATGGCATGTCAATATAGAGAATGGAGATGATTCCCTTTGGCCTGGAACCTTGACTTAGGAGTCTCAATAGGCAGTTGTGGGCACCTCAGCAAGGTGGTACTGAGAACTTAGTTTGATATTGTTATGGTTTAAGTCATAAATCAAACTCCTCCCCTTCTCTCCCCCCCCCCCCACTCCGATGGGGGGGAAAATGGGGAGAAGAACCAAAAGAATGTAACTCCCACGGGTTGAGAT